>JAQGBH010000051.1:0-87578 GCA_034698265.1 Sminthurinus aureus
ATTTCGCTCTGTCGTTTTTGACCCTGTTTCACGTTTTGGGTCACAGTGTCCAAACTACTTGACCTAGAACAACGTGCCATGACTTTTCTAAAATTAAATTGCATTTGCAACAACTTTCTCGCTGGGGCCATGGTCAAAAAGTCCCGCAGTCACCTTCAAAAAGTGACTTGAAGTTGAAGTGGATGATCGTACGTAATAAAACGCTCTATACTGTACATCAAACCATACGTGTTTGTATATTGTGTACAGTGCACAGGATGTAGAATATAGAATACAGAAAATTTTTGACGTGAGCTGTAAGCTCTGACTGGTCACTGGTCAGTTTTTTTTGTCAGCCGTTGGTTGTTTTTGTTTAGTTGGTGGTGCTTGACTTTTTGCCCTTTGTCTCACGGATTTTACTTAAATGTTTCTAGTTTCTACGCCATTTTACCATTTACACCGAGAAAGTATCGGAAATGACATGTACAATGTATATGATATGTGCTCGATCCTCACTCCTCGTAATGTTAATGTGTTGTAGGTTGTAGGTTGTAGTACATGGACATTGAGCACTGAACATTGAATATGTTAGAGTCTAGCATTAAATCTTGTTGAATTTATTTGTGGGAGTAACATAATTCGTGTAAACATTTCAAAAGGGTTTTTTAGCTCAGAGCTTCAATATGTAATTTTTTTGTATCCGTTTACATTTTACATGCTACATGGTTTTACACACACTATCATGTGTATTTGTACATTGTTCATGTTTTTCTGTGTGAGTATACATATGTTGATTTTTTTTAAATATTAACAAATGCCTAGAAGCAGAGTAATTCATCATTGCGAGGGAAATAGCACACTAGGAAAGTGTACAGTTGGGATTGGGATTTTGAATATTATAGCCTTTCCTTATTATTCTTCTTCTCTTTTGATTCTCGATTCCTTTGAAATGGAGGATAAAAAGTGCGGTCACTACACAACGTTAACTGTACGATGTATTAGTGATTAGTGGTCAGTTCAAAGTGTGCTTTATTGAAAAATATTAGTTGAACGATCATCTTAGAGAAGATTATGATTCATATTACAAGGATGATGATGATGATGATTGATTTTCTTCCAGTTCATCTTGTCTAGTAATTTGCATAATTTAGTAGTTGATCCCACGTCGGTGGTTGTAGACTAGAAAATATAGCTAAAAACAAAGACCTCATGTCAAGATGAAATTCTAATGGCAGGTTTTGGTTTGAAATTTGAAAGCTCTATGCTCTACAATGTACAATGTATAGTGTGCATTGTGCATGTACAGCTTTTTTCCTATTCTCCGCTCTGCTCTGCTTGTCTGGACGCTCAATTTATACATTTTTTTCCATATCAATGTTGTAGGTTGTAGGTTCTAGATTGGAGGTAAAATTATACATTGACGGTGGACTGTGAACTGTGGATCGTGTAAGTACTTTATAGTTTGAATTGATCAGGCAGAGAGGTTTATTGAAGATAATTGATTTCAGGGAGAGAGGATCAAAATGAATCCAAGTACGAGTTCTAGAACGAGTGGGAGAAGGAGAAAGATTCACAATATAAAATATACAGTGTTTTACCTCTTCTTATGTACATATTTTATATTGTACCTGCAAGCACCAGTACAAGTTTCATTTTGCCATTGCCTTTGCAGGCTGCCACTTTTAATTCTTGACTGGTGCTGCAATAAATGGATGAATGAATGGAGAATGGAGAATGGAATAATGAATTGGGTATTAGGTGACTATGTACTGTGTAAAATCAATGTATTTTCCCTGTTGACAACTTTTTACACTAATGACAACAAGATGTAACATGTTGCCTCTCTCTGTTCTCTATCCCATACATTAAATCGTATTGTATTTTATGGTCATGGTTCAAGACAGTTGACTGTTCGCTGTAATATACATGTTGCTGATTTAATTATTTTACCTCTACTTTCAACATTTAAGAGTCTCAGTATTCAGTATTTTTTACAATTTGCAATGCATAAGCTCCTCTTGATATAATATAATACTCGAGATTCAAGACTCAAAACTCAAGATCCATTGTAAATACTTCATTCGTTGAAGATTTTGATAATGTCCTTACGTGAATTAAGTTTGCTCGGATCTCTGAGCTCTGTTTTGCTCTACCACATTCCATTTTGCATAAAATATAAAACATGTTGATTTGCTTGTTTAATTTAATAACAGTATGAGGGAAAAGTGACATACACAATATATAATGCATACATTTTATCCTTTGAACATTGAATCAAGAATCAAGATATAATATCTAATGTCTGCTGAGTAATATAAACTTTTTGGACTAAAAAGGAAGTGAAAGAAAATGTCTTCTTCTTTTGTTTCTCAGTCTGACTCTGACTCTGGCTGTTTTTGAATGGAACGAGTTGTTATAAAATTGCACTGAACACAGAACAGAACAAAAACTTGTATTTGATATTTGATCATCTGCCATATTTTTTCTCCGTGTATGAGTTTTTTTGCATCTGCTTGATTAAACCATTTCTACGCGTTTCTGTTAAATGCTGAAATGTGTTCATTGTTCATGATCATTGAAAAAAATTGCCAGTGTATGCAAATTAGTCAATGTCTCAAGTTTTCATACCACATGATAGATAATTAAATAACTTGCGTTTTAATATCAAAAATACATACACAATGTACGCATATCTTTCTGTTTGATCTGTTACCTTTTTGACAGCAAAATAGCTATCTAAGGGAAAAACAAAAACAACTTCATTCATTTTGTCAGTAAGATAAAAATTAGTAGAATTTACAGTTATTGCGCAAGTTTTAGAAAAAAAACGACAGGTGACAAAACTATTTTCATCCGTGATCATTACGAAGTAAGAAACAAAATTTCGTCAATGTGGTCACACGATCTATAATCTATAATATTTTTGAATTTGATCAGGTTGTACATAAATGATGAAACGGTGCATTGTTTGTTGTAAACTGTATACAGCTGGGGTGGATTTGTTTGGATTTTCGTTTAGTGCTAGCTTAATCAACTATAAACTTTTTCCTTTTAAATCATGGAGTGGGTTGACGGTTTGACGGTTTAGTTATTGAAAAGGATTTTACTGTTTCCTCTTTTCCGATATTACGCAACAAGGAACAATCGTAAACTTGAGACTTGAGTCTTTTAAGACAAGTTTATTCTTTTTTATCCACCCTTAAACAAAATACTCTTATTTGCTCCTTTAGCCCTGTCTGCATAATATTGTTACATATACCTATACAAATGCTCAACTGTACGTTGTGTATTTTTTAAGAAAAAAGTTTTTTTGATAGATAAAAAAGATGTCTTTAAATAACAGAGGCTATCTACACATGTTACTTGTATCTTGTACCCTTTGGACTCTTTTACTCTTTTAGTCTAGTTTCTAGTTAGTTTGAAGAAAATAAAGAAGTTATGTAATCTGTAATATCATAAGGTTGGACGAACAAAATGAAATTCACAAGAAGGTTAGGGAAAGAGACTGAAACGGCTGAAATGTTCCGGATTTCTGACCCTGTCTCTAGTCTGTAATGTAATCTTGAATCCATCTACTATCTTTACATAACAGAACAACGTCCAAATTTAAGAGAAAAAAAGGTGGGGTAAATAAATGTTGAGGAGGTTTCAAACTCAAATGCTCAAATGTTCAAAAGCTCAAAGGCTCAAAGGCAAAAGGAAGCAAACTGAAAATTCTCTATGTATACACATACTTCTTCAGCTCGTCTTTACACTTTACACTATAAGAGTATTTTTTATTCCTTTGAGTATTTCAGCGTTTGATTCCACAACCATAGACAATAGACAACATACATGTAGATTGTAGATGCATTTGTGAAGGTATGCCGGTCGTATTTGTATTCATATTCATTTGAGCAGAATGGATTCATATGGATAGTTTTTACTTTCTTTTTGAGTCGAGTTGTCTGGATTTTTATTATATCTGTTTCCATCTAGTATCTAATATCTGTGAACAGTGAATAGTGAACACTGAGCACAAAAGTATGAAAGAAAATGTAAAGAAGAGGAAAGAGAAGTAAGCAAAAGGACATAAAAGACATGATGCATAATGCATAATATACCCTGTATATGATATCATGTGCATGTAGAATGTATACTGTAGAATGTAGATGCATATTGCATATGCGACGGGGGCAATATATCTTTGGCTCATCAGAAAAACCCTGGTTGATGGTCATTACTTAATCATGCATGTGTCGGATGAATTGTAGGTACTTCATTGTAATTGTGGGTGGTCGTTCATCATCAAGGAGCTAACAAACCTTGTGCTTCACCGTACAATTCAATTTCTACATTTCTCAAGTCTCAACTTTTCAAGTTTATGTGTTTCTCCCTTAAATATTTTAAACATGTTTTTTCTCCCCAATTTACAAATTTTTTGTCTCTGCCCCACCAATATTAAGTATGATGTAATCTATTAGCCGGATGCAATGTTTACCCAGTTTGACTTACAATATTCATTACTGAGTCATTATTCACTATTCATTGTCCAGTTAAAAAAGAATCTTTTATTTTACGTACAAAATATCATTGTAAATATCATTGTGAGCTCATTTTATGACGATCCAGAATTCATAATTCAAAAAAAGTACGTAATCTCTAATAATCTCTCATCCATGGAGATTTTACCTTTTATTTTATATCTTTCGTCTGTTTAGGTTTCACTTGCTGAAATTAAATGAGTTGTCAATCCTATTTTTATGATGGGAAGAAACATCAACATAAAAACAGAAAGAGACTGAAAATTAAAGGTTTAATCTGGAATGTAGAATCTAGAATCTTGTCCAGAATCTAGAATCTAGAATCTGAAGGAAAATGAAGGCATTATGTTGAAAGAAAGGAAGAAAGTGAAATGTAAATAACCAAAGAAAATGAGCCTGGAAAATAAAGGATAAAGGAGTAGATGGAAAAAAAGGATATTTTTGTGTGAGGGAGGAATTGAACTAAGATGGAAACAGTGGTGATAGTTTTATGATTTTGTGAGGCGTTGTTGAGCGCCCTAGCCATTGTTGTGATGAGCGTAATGAGCTGTGGAGAAATGCATAAGCAGAACTAGTTACTAGTTACCCTTCTCAATTCTCAATGCTCAAATGTACGCTCCACCATCAACAATCACCTTTCAACTCAGCATTATACGAGAAACTGGGAGGTATTGAATTCAATTCAATGGGTTCACGGTACACCAGAACTCCTACTGTTGATTGTTGACTATTGACTGTCGGTGATACCCCAAAACACAAAACAGGCAACTGGAAACCAACTTGAAACTTCAAATGGACAATAGACAAGCGTAATTCTTCTTCATTCAATAGGATAGAAAATAATAATAATAATAAAAGTAGGCATTGCTATTTTAAAATGAAGCAGCGTCCAGTGTCCACTGTCCAGTTTTTTTAGGTTTGAGCTTTATAGACTATTTTCCGCTCATGTACATATAATTGTGCGTAAGTTGTGCATTGTGCACATCCTTTTATACGTTATACAGAGGGTCATTGTTTGCTGCTCTGTTTACTCCTGTACATTGTATGTTGAATTTAGTTTCAAGTTGTTGACACTCGGCTGCAGGAGTATTGAGTATTATCTCATTATTCATCATTCATCTTTTTTGGTTGTATATTGTATACATGCTGGATTTGTTGAGTCTTTTCCTTTTAATACGTCTGCATGTACAATGTACAATAATGTACAACAATGTCACTTGTGGATATAAGTACATTTGTCATTGCTTCTTTTGATGGAGAAATCACCTCTTTGTTTGTCATTCAACAAAATTTGGGCAACAATAATGACTAGTCAAAATAAATGGACGGATTCCAAGTTTCTAGTTTCTAGCTTGTTATACCGATGATCAATACATATTATTGTTTCAAATAGGGAACAGACAAATCAATTAATGTGTTTGTTTTTCTCAACTAAGTACATACAATGGATATTGGATATTGGCCAGATTTATATATTGTAATATGTAACGTGTACTACATACTACCTGCACAAGACGGAATCCTCAAGTTTTGAGTTGAAGACCTAACGGTGATGGTGATTCAAATCAGTGTAGACATGGAACACGAAACTAGTAACAACTTGTCCAAATTAAAAGTTTTCATTTAGCCAAGTACCTTTTCCATGTCCATGCTCATTTTCATGTTCTGGGTTCTCTCGCTCTCTGTCTGTTTGAATAATACTCCATTTTTCCTTGTCAGTTTTCTAAAAATTAGAACTAAGAACCGTAACAAATGTATGTGTAATGTGTGTGCATGATGATAAAGATGTTACCTGAAAATCGAACTATTTATTAACAGGTAAATGAAGAAATCAGTCGTGATCCCAATCAACACGATGAATGTGTTTGTATTATGTATAATGCGTCTATTCAACATTTGACTTGAGACTTGACTAAGTTAACAAAGCCAGTGCCAGTGACTATGCAATTTTTAGTCGTTGTATTATATTATCGAATATCAAATCGGAAATCAAAACTCATGTAGAGCGAACAGATTTTACAAAGAATGTTTATTATTATGAGACTAGAATAATAATAATAATAATGAGTTTTGACAATCAATCAAAAATCAAAATGGTTGTTACACTTTGACCGCTCTTTAAATAGATGGATTGATTGTTATTATGTGTAGAGTGTATATTGTAGAGTGTATATTGTACGTTGAATACGTGATCAGTGAGCATTGGCCGTATCCGTGTGTGAAATGGGAACAGGAATATGGAATACAGTTTAAATTAATCACTTGTATTTTTGTCTAAATGAGCACCATTAACTTTGCTTAAATGAGACGTCTCTATTCTGTATAAACTGACTAACAATGAGCTGGGTGAGTAATCGTATGCTGGAAATGGTACTAGAATTCTTATTGTTATTATTATTTTTTCCACCATTATTCCTTGTTTCTACCACAAAAACTTTTATAGAACATTTAAAAATGGTTCTATATTCTATACATTATACACGGTACAGACTACGTATCATGTATAATGTATAGAAAATCCACACAAAATAGAAAAGGGGAAAACGAACGACATGAAGATTTATTACAATCACTTTTCATTTCCTGCAACATCGGTGAAAAATTTTTCCAAAAAAAATGACTTGAGTTCATACACACCGGAGATTATTAATATTTACCCTGTTTGCTCTGTTTTGTCTGTCTGCAGTCTCTAGTCTGTATCTGTAGCTGTATCTGTTTTTAAAATATTTAGACATTTATTCTACCTTTCTATGTCTTTTTTACTTTTTTATGAGGATATGTAAAAAAGGGGATCCGGGACGAAGAAGAGGACGAGAGCGAGGCTAAGACCCTCTTTATAATTAATTTGGAAAAAACTAGCTCATATTTGTTTTAGTTTTCAAATTTGGGTTTTGAGAAAATAATCATTTTACTCCTCGTTTTAGTAGGCTGTGAAACAAAAGGATACCTTAATTTTTTAAAAGAGACAAGTCAAACTATGAAACTATCAATAAAGGAATAAAAAGATTTCTTCTTTCCTTTTGATTGTAGATTGTGGGTTGTAAGTTGCATGTTGGGGATATTATTATTAAGTTATATTTGCGTAGAAGCCGGTTGTAGTTGATTTCAGAATTACATTTTTATAGTCAAGTATAAAATTCTTTGAGTCGTGATTTATCTTTATCAAAAGGTATTAAATTTTCCTATAATATGGTTTGTCTATTCCTCCTCTGATCTCTGTTCTCTACTGTTCATTCTCCACTATCTGCACAAACGACGTGTTTCAACTCTCAACTCATTGGAGCTCTTTGTTTAATCTGCGACAACGTGATAAAACAGCGTATGGATTCTCTTATCTCCTTATGCAGCGGTGACACGTACAGCGTACAACTTACAGTCTACAGTATATACTGTAGAATGTAGAATTGCTACAAAGTACAAGCTCAAGTTTGATTTCCTTCTGTATTCTGTATTCTGTAGGAAAATTTAAAAAGTAGCTAAATTCTTCGAGATTCGAGGTTCTAGATTCGAGTAAAATAGTTTATTGGTACATGTAATATGTATCTATTATCTATGTATTTTAATGTTAATGTCAGCTCTTTCTCCGTCCTTACAAATTTAAAGACAGAAAATGAAAATAAATCATGGCTATTTTTTTATCCTCATTCCCATTCGTAGTCAATAGTCAGTAGTCAAGTTTTTCACAAGTACAATGTACAATAATATAGATAATACCATCTTTATAAACTAAAGTATACTATACAAAAAAATTAAATCCCAATTGAGGTAATTGCGCTCTTTTGTTTCTATTTGCTACTTAATGATTAGCATTATCATTGTCGTTGGAAGTTGGAAATTAAAATGCAGGAACAGGTTCGCGAAAATAAAAGACGCATCAATCATTCCGTAGTCGGCTTTCTGTATTTTGTATTCTGCATTATACGGAGGATGGAAAATCATTTAATTGATAATTTTACAATTTATTTGTTATTTGTTTGCTCATTGGCAAGCATAAGTTTATATAATATACATTACATATTACATATGTACGGCCCGAAAAACAAGAGCAGGATTTAAATGAAAAATCCAATGATTTTTTCTGCGACAACTCTCGAGAGTGGTATCTACAATCTACAAAATACAAACAGAACCATTTGACATAAAATAAAGTAGGTGGAATATCGCTAATCGCTAGACACAAGACACAGGACACAAGACAGCTACATGAATGATTCATTCTACATCCACTCGCCATAATCTGTGCATTTATGTAATAGATTCATAATGAAGTCAGCCACTTTTCATAACTTGTATAATTATTTACATGGTGAATGGGGAATGGAGAAGACATTCATAAACAATCATGTGGATGTGAGGCACTGTCTCTGTTATCTCTTGTTGGTTGTCGGTGTTGTCGTTTCTTTACGTACATGTAGAATGTAGATATTATTTGTTTGTTGTTGGTTGTTTCTGAACTTTTATGTGGTTTGAGATTTGAGATTTGAACATTGTTGCAAATCTCGTTTTTTCCTCTTTCGTCGTTGGTCGTAAGTTTTAAGGGAGCAAGTAAAGTAAGTAGGTTTTGTGTGTTTTTTTTCTGTTTTGTTATGCAAGTGTAAACAGGTGCCTTATCACTGTTGACCGTAGTTTGTAGTTTGTAGTTGCATGAGAGAGAGAGAGAAGATTTACTGCCTGTTGTAATTCATTCTGAATGGATGTATGGAGTATGGAGTATGGATGTAGAAGCTTACTATACTATCTTCGGATGGGACTTGATTCCATTGATAATTTATTGTTTCATGAACGTGTAGTCCCCTTTAAGCTCTGTAGCTGTATCAAGTACAAAAAATAAAGTACATCAGTTTAACCACGGTATTTACTACACTAAACTACAGTACAGATTACTTATTGTACTGCTCTGTCCTCTTCTATTCCATTGCTGACCATCGTCTTCTCTGTCTCTAGCTTTAGCTGTTGCTTGTTCTTGTTCTTGATGTTGGTGTTGATGTTAATTCCAACAAACCAAAGAACCAAGTTCCAAGTTGCTCGGATTGTGTATAGGCGTTCATTATTCACTTGGCGTAGCTAGAGCCAGAGCTACAGCTAGAACTATAGCTAAACACTCATCGCTCAATTGCTTCTTGGAATCTTCCAGCTTGGAGTCTCGAATCTCGAATCTCTGCAATGTTTCCATCAGATTTCCTGATAGTCTGCATGTTTATTTCAATATGTACATTGTACATTGTAAATTGTAATTGAATGTACAATGTACATAACAGAAATTCGTATATTACTTGTACGTTATACGAGCAGGGGAAAACTGCCGTGATTACTAATGTAAACACTGTGAACAGTTTATTGTTTATCAGATTCTGACTATTAAATAGAAATATATTGGTTGTTGAGTGTACTTGACTCGATACTCGAGAGTCAAGATTCAAGAGTCTCGAGCACATACGTTTCTCCTTTGCATGCGTTATCTTTCTCTCTGTTTCTTTCGATACGAACAAATTGTACACAAGTGAAGCATATTACTGACGCTGCCTCCAAATCACAGTGTTTTATGTACTTCATGTTTTCCTCTCCTCCGAATACATGGGTTTTTTATGAGGAAAGTACATGCAGTTACAAGTAACATGTAACATGTACAATATACAATATACAATGTACAATCTACATACGTGCATAACTTGTGCATAGTACATTATTTATATACATATATGATATGTGCACAACATACATGAGTTACAAGCTACAGGTTACAGGCAAATTATTCATCAAGTTGTATAATCTTTGGATTTGGATTTGGATGGAGAACGGAGGAGCCGTTCATCGTTGGAGTTTCCTTTTTAAGGATTTTTTAAACGAGTAATTGTTATGCTTTATTCTAGATTTAGTAGCACTTGAATTACGTTTAACAGGTCGTTTGTGGGAGGTTTTCAGATGCGATGAAAATATCGGAAAATCTAAATGTTTGGATTCCAACTTCAAGTTGAATTCGAGGGTATGAAAGATGAAAGATGAACGATGAAAGGATTCAGCATGATATTGCTCATTTTTCATTTCATTTCGTTTATTTTCCTAAAGGAGATTTTTCTTGTCTAAATAGCTCAAGTGTTTTACATTCTGGATTCTTGATTCTTGATTCTGCATTGTAGAATGTAGCAGTAATAATAATAATAATAATAGTTCCTTTTGATACTAAATTTGATTACACGGGTGTGCTCTATGCTTTATGCTCTATGATGAGGCGGAGAATCGGAGGAAACTGAGAAAATTATGCATTTTTCTAGTAATATTTTGTTTATTTTTTTTGTAGGGAGGTGATTCGTGATTAATATACATCACGATCCAAGTTTTACAAAGTTTTACAAAGTTTGGCTCTTGTTGAGGGTGACATGACTTGTTTTCCCTCGTTCTGAGCTCTATGCTCTATGCTCAATGTTCTACAGTTTGTAGTCTAAAGTCTAAAGTCTCGGATAAACACGAAGGTATTCAATCCAATCCAATCAAAAAATGTTGAGACTTTTATTCAAGTATTTGACTGTGTTTCTGTGGACCGTCGACTGTTGACTGTAGATTGTGGATAAGCAAAAATGTTTTGGGGAAAAAAGAAGTCAGGCACAGTTTAGTTCAGTTGAGTTGAGTTGAGCTTAGTCAAGTCAGTCAGTCAAGTGTAGCAAACTGTTTTGTGGATTTGTGGATGTTGACTCAGTAAGGAGCTGACATGCCATGACAATCCATGTCAAAAGTGGGCATTGTAGTAACCTTGACAGGCACAGCATGTCATATGACGAGTTTTCCTCATAATATTTTTCTCTTTACTGTTTACACTATGCATAATATATAACATGTACCAACAAACAACTAAATTTTCCCTATACACGGCTAAAAATGTGCTATTTAGAATTTAGAATGTACGTGGATTTTTTTAGTAAATGATAAAATTTTACAAGCAGTCGTCAGCTCTTAAATGCGTAAGCTTGGTTAGTCTATGACACCGTTCACAATTCACCATTTACAATTTCAGCATGTTTTTTCTCCTACTCCTTTCCTCTCATTTGGTCTTCTAATTTATTTGATTTTTATTAGCCTGTCTCTCTTGGATAGGTTGAATAGGACATTGGAGTATCCTCCTGTGGCTAAGTCAAACTCATGTAGAGTTAAATATCCATGACTGGGTAATCATTTTATTTCCTGTTTTATTATGTTATTAGTTATTATCCCTTCTGGTTTTTTTACCTCTAATGTAAAATGTACAAGAAGCGTGAGAATATTGAGGTGGATTTTGAAAACTTTTCTAGTTCCAGTTGCAGTCAATTTAGTCATTTTTCATATTCTTAGAGACCTTAGGTTTTGGCGTTTTCTGCCTCTTGAGTAATCCAAAAGCGAAAATATTTTGTACATGAAGATGTAGAAGATGTAGATGGATGAATTGTAAATATGATACTGATAATAATGAGTTCAAAGTGCTGTGTATTTTGTGAAGGGGTAAAGAAAATGTATAAAATATGAGATGAGCAATCACGTTTACAACAAGGCGGAATCTGATCAAAAGTTTTGATACAGTTTTACCGTAGTTTATGCATTATCCAACTCGTTAGCTGAACACTGAACATGATCAGTTCATGGTTTTATTAAGCAGGTGGTAAATTAATCTACACTTTATCACAAATCACACATCTACATCCAAAATGTACATGTACTTTTGTTTGTTTATGTGGTGTTACATATTGCATATTATATTATGTTGCATATTACATACGCAAGCCGATAGCGGATGGATCAGGATTTTTACCAAGTTTTTTCAAAGATCGGTAGAGTCGGGCTTACGTTTGCGTTTTGAGACTTGAGTTTTGAGACTTGAGATTTGAGATTTGAAATTCTGCTCATTATTTGTGAGAGACGGAGGATCCAGAATCCAAAATGCATGGACCAAAGAGAGAGCAGAGTTCACATGGGTCAGTCGTAGTCAAAAGGTAATGGAGACGACTCGACGTTCAAGATCGTCAGCACACTGTCTGCAAGAAAAGTATCCTTTGATTGTATTAGTCAGACTTGTTTCTTCTCTCAAATTTACCTATTTGTATTTGTATCTGTAGTTTGTTCTGTCTTCTCCGAGACTATCCAAAATCTAGAATCTAGAATCCAGAATCCAGTATCCAGATGGAGAGTAGAAGTAGAAATACGAGGAGAAGAAGAAGAAGGAGATAAGAGGAGAAAGAGGGAGAATGAAGCAGACGGTGGATTTGGGAGTTTTTGGAGAGTGGAGAGTCAAGAGTGCGAGAGTATGTGCCTCAGGCCGACCTCTCACCAGGATATCATGCCGTGTTTGTTTTACTCGTAACTATGAGACATCCATATTATTGCGTTGTTTAAATGACAGCTATGATCTTCAACCTGAACAACTGAACAAGATTCTCTTTTAAACTATGCCAAACATTTCCACATGCATTAGGTGTGGTATTTTCCTCTCTCTTCAATCTATATGTGAAGAAACGCATATGCATGTCTCCAGTCTCCAGTCTACACCTATAATAATATAAGCTGTCTTTAATTTTTCACGTAAACTCGTTCCTTCCATGTCCCAAACCTTTCATCTCTGCATTCTCTATTGTATTTTGTATCTATATTTAATTTCAACCTCTTCTACCCCAAAAATGAAAAGCCTTGTGCCTTGACTACAAAAATACATACATATTATGTACAGTAGAGTTTAAGAGGATTTCCCTTACATTTTTTACCCAGTTTTTAGTTTTTAAATTTTAGGAACTTGTCAGATCAGAGATCAGAAATCAAACGTACAGAGTACAGAACTTGCTTAGGGAAAGGGCATAAAAATTACAAGAACAATCTACACAAAAAAATGCATGTTTTAAAAGTACGAAAACAAAAAGACAAGAAACCTTAAAGAGAGTTTTAAAGAGAGCAGAAAAATTAATTAATTGCATGAAATTTATCTAATTTGTCTTTTTGTTCTGTGTTCTGTGCCTACGAAAAAAACAGTATATTTATGCACAAAATGTTCAAGGAAGATTGATTAAACATGTAAAATTGTAAGAATCATGAAGGAATGTTTGTGTTTGAATTACATGTTTTGTTTTCCTGTAGGGTACTTGACTATGAAGATTGAAAATTGTTTGCATAAATATGTTAAATGTTAAATGTACAATCTCACATTTGATACTTGACAGTTTGTAGTTTGTGTATTTCAATGGGAATGTAAAGTTTTCTTTTTTCTTTTACTTTATAAAGCCATTTTCAAGTTTTTTCCCCTAGAGTCCAGAGTGAATGAAAAAATTGACATTGACATTGACTTTGATGGTGGTGTGGTGGGAAATATCTGTAATATTGGTTGGCTTAAATTAATAATGTCAGAGAGCGTAGGTGAGCTGAGCTGAGCTGAGCTGAGCTTTGCTTAGCTTTTTACTTGAACTGTTGGTCTGAGCAAATAAAACCAGTTGGAAATCCAAATATCCAAAGGTTGGTTTTATTGTGGAGTCGTAAAATTATTGAGAGAACTCTTTAACGTTTCCGTGTATGTCTGCAGTCTCAAGTCTTCTTGTTCTTCTTCTTCATAGTCTGAACTCTGCACTCTGTGTATACACTGTACACTGCTGCACACACAGTCCACTTGGTAGTTTTTTTAATTCGTCAGATCCTGCTGTGTGTTGCCTATGTGGTAATGAGGACCCCTCTCAGTGTTTCTTTTTAACTTCTCTTTGGCTCATTTTGATAGCATCATGGTCAGTTTATCTTTCTTCTGTAATAATATTAATAATATGTATGGACAACTAAAAGCTTTTTATTTATTTATACACATCTAATATCTAATATCAAAAGAATTGAGCATTGAGAATTGAGAACCATTCCATTTCATTCATCTCCTTCTCCCTTCAAAATTAGCAATGACACCAATCAACTTGATATTGTTGTATCAATTTTTAGGAATAAGAAATCATGGATTATTATTGATTATTGATCATTAATGATATTATCTTGATTTGGTAAAATTCAGAGACAGTGGACAGTGGTGACAGAACGTTACTGTCGAGGCTGGTTCGATTATTATTATTGCCTTATTGTTCTTAAATGTTGGGGGATTGACAAAGGAGGAATCAATAAAAAATATTGAAAATAAGAAGGGAAAGAGGTGAAAGTGCTTTGTGGACAGTTAAGGCACATGTCTATCTAAAATATATAAAACAATAGCTTTTGACTTGGTCTATCAATTCTAATTCTCCAAGTGCATATATGTACTTTGTAGTTTGTACATTGTACATAGTTTGGTCGCTGGTCACAGTTCCATGTGCGGGATGTGACACGATGCGAGGTGAAGTGGTTCTCCAGCTGTGACATGCCATGTACCCAAGATCCAAGAGTATCTACGAGATGGACTCTCATCGAAGGAAAAGCGAAAAGTCAAAAGTTGTGCGTCTTCGGATGAGAAAGAAGAAAAAACCCCCTGGTGGGTTCCGGTCGAGACCTGGCGCCATAGTTCCCAAAGTCAAGTTCAAAAAGAGCACATCTCCCTCGCTGTCTTTCTGTCTCTGTCTGTCTCTCCCATAGGAAAATCCACAGTAAAAATATTATGATATGTATTCATCATTGCTGAAATTTGAACTTTGAAATTGTTACTTTTCTCTTTTCTGCTCCATGCTCCACTCTGCTCAAACTTATTACTTATCATTGTAATATCATTGTAATTAAATGACCATTTCCAAAAGAATAATAATATACGAAAAGTACAAAGGACGAGTCATGTGCTCTTTCTTCTTTTGTAATAGTTTGAACTTTGAATTAGGTTTTTGTGCATAGCTAAACAAATTTTCCCTTTGGTTTTGTAAATTTATGCAACAGAATTTGTCCAGAAAATTATTCTTAATTTTGCTTACTGATTAAAAAAAAGAATCAAAGAATGTTTTCTATTCCGTTTTCCAGAATTGAAGTTTCAAGTGCGTAGTGCGTGCTAATTAAAAGACTCATGTCTCAATGTCTCATGTCTGAGCATTGAAAATTGAGCATTCGTGTAATAATCAAGTACTATTGTTTGTTTCCGGAGCATTTAACATGAGTATTTTTCTTAATAGTCCATAATTTCAACCTTGACTGATTCTGGATTCTGGACGATTCCTTTATCCTTTTGTTCTCCACCAGATACCACATACCAGATGTTTACTCTTTACTATTATTAAAGTTTAAATGATTACCTACTATAGAAAATTTTGTGTATCATGTAATCTAGAAGCTAGACTTTGGAGAGGCACGAGAGAATCGTGAATCCTGTTGAACGCCCCAGAGAAACAATTAACAATTTTTGTTTTTATTTGAGGTTTGAGCTTTTCATGACATGCCTCTCATTTCCGGTGCACCCATTTCACCATTTCATATTAATAATAATAACAAAAAAAATAACAATAGCAATAATGCGTATCATCTTGACTCTTGACTCTTGACTTGATCACAGAAGGAAAAATTGGAGTAGATAAAAAATGTTGTTACCACCTAATTTAGCATTGAACATTTAACTTGTCAACATTTCCATATTACCCGGATTTATAGCGAGTAATGGCGGTTGATTATATTCAAGTAAAATTATATTTCAATTACCCTTTCCTTCATCATCATCATCCGCTGTAAACAGTAAACAGTAATGAGTAATGAAATACAAATGTACACAACTGAACAATGAGTGATAATAGATACAAGCTGCCTATTTATTTGTTTATTCATTCATTTACAGTTGATACATGTTACATGTTACATGTAGTACATCACTCATTTTCTCTCTTCGTAGTCAAATTCATACTCATACTCGAGACTAGAAATATGAGTGTTGATTGATTAGTTGTGTGTTGTGTGCGTATCTGTCAGCAAAATTGTAAAGTCATTTTGTAATCTATTTTATCGAGGTTGAATATCTCCCGGATTTTCTATTTAGCATTTATTGAACTGTGTTAGTAACTGAAGAGATTGTAAAACTACTTGAGAAATTTATCGAAACTCATGTTTGTCTCTGAAATCAGACAAATTTACAAATTGTTTAAAGGTTATCGAAATAAGAAATAATCATAAAGAACATTTGTGAATTTTTATTACATTTAAAAGAAATGGAAAAAAAACATTTGTTACTCCTTACTCCGTTTTACATTTCATGATTAGGATTAAATAAATTATTTATTATTTATTTGTTTACAGTCTCGGGTATCAGACATTGAAAAGAAAAAAAAATTAGAGAGTAAAATTGAAAATTGAAAAGAGGTGAATGTTTATTATTCTTGATTCTGTAGTCTGTAGTTTGTAGTTCAGTTCAAGTTTTGACCCTATAAGTTGATTCATGTAAAATAAATGAGGAGGTAATGACGTCATTTGGTGGACGAAAAAATAAAGCAAGTTAACGACTCAGCATGATACCATTTTTAGACTAGTCCTCATTCCATATGGAAGAGATTGAGAGAGCTGAGTCTGTACTGTAAAAGTACATATTTGGGATCATGCTATAGTATACGAGTAATGAGTGAGGTCTGCTCCTACCTCATGGCCTCATGGATCTATGTGTAACGCTGAACCACAATTCGGGCTCCGGTGTCCGGACTGTGTATAATATAATATTCTGGGCTGGAAGATGAATGATTTTCATCACTACAACAAATTGAAACTTCCTTTTCCTTTTCTTCCTGTTTCATGTCCAATGTCGAATGACGAATGAGGGATGATGATTGTGCAGAAATTGATTGAATATTTCATCATTTAAATTTGAAATTGTGCGTCTCAATTAAGGGACGACGATGACTTCACTAGGAAATGAAAGTTTTAGCATTTGGTCAAAAACTCAATTTTTTCTGGACCATTCCGGAAATGAATTGAAATTCCAATTTAAAATTAAACGCTAAATTCAAAATTGCCCTCATAACCAATAACTTATAAATAAACGCGTGTGGTGTGTACAAAATACAAAACATGTGCTGAATGCTGAATCAGTTTTCAGGTAATTATTTTGTACCATGTACTATAATATGTTCTTGTGTGTAAGAAGTAAAAATAGGAATGCAGTTAGACTACCTACATGTTTGTCTGTATTTTTCAACCTATGTACACTATACTGTTGAAGTGAATAATCGGTGGTTGTTGATTCTTGATTCTTGATACTGGTGTTGGTGCTCGTTGATGGTTGGGATGTATAATATTTACTTAAGGCCGTAGTCACTGAAAGCTGTTGAGGAGGTTGAGTTTAAGAAGACGAAGAAAGGTTCTATCCAGACCATCTTGTCGAGAGTCGAGAGCTGAGTGAAAGATTGATTGTGTGTGGCGATGCTGAGGATTGAGCATTGAGCATCCTTTTACATTTACAGAGTCGAAAGAATAATAGTAGATGACTTTAATTTGATTGGCACGTGGTTGTCTTGGACTAGGTGAAATCCTGTGATTACTGTTACAGGTTACAGGTGATTGTTTAAACTTTGAGCTCTCAGCCCCTTCTACAATATTTATCTTTCTCTCTCTCTGGATCTGAATGTGGATGTGCAAAACGTGTCTTATGGAATAGTACGAGTACGAGTAACAAGGAAAAAAAAGATAACTGAGGAGGAGCTCACTGACACTTGTTTTCTATGTTAAAAGATTCTGACATTTTTTTATTTTCGTCCCTTCCGAAAACTTTTACCTTTTACTTTATACCCGTAGGTTTTCCCTCTCTTAACTATTTTTTTTTACACGAGTCAGTTCAGATTTAATTCTGAAGAATAAAGATGAGAAGATTTTAAAAGATTTTTCGGGGGTGTTTTAAATGTATTATGTCTCACATTTTAAAAAAATACGTGAATAATATTTAATATCACAGCTTCAGCTTCCTTAATTCTTATGCTTGTGATACTTATTTTATTTTGTTCTTTATTCAGTAATTTTTGGCAAATTTTTATGAGCTTAAATATAAAGAATAGAGAATCATTTAATCTTCAGTTCATTGTTCTTCTTCTAGATTCTAGATATAATTGTATACAGAAGGAAAAAGGTTTTGATTGATAGAATGAAATTTGATTGCCTGGAAGAGGTACGAGGTAGGATTAAAGGTAGAAAGTAGGTAATGAACTCATACTTTACATTTTAAATGCATCATATATAATCTGTACAATACACATAGGAAAAAATCTGTGGCCTTTATAAAACTTTGTTTTTCTGGTGCTGCAAGTTTGTTGACTGTTTAGAATTTAGAATTATTATTATTATTGTGGATATGAATTATGAATGAATGACGTTTTGATTTTTGATGGATGTCTCATAAATAGCAGATAGCAACCATGGAGTCTGTATGCCTCTGAGTAATGAATTAAAACTACCCAGTTAATAATTAAATTGCCATAATACAGTGTATAGTGTATACATAATACTTACTTTTTATATCTACTCTTTTGACTCGACTTGTGCATCTAATACAATCAAAACATTTCTCTATTTTCTATACCGTTCACCGTTTAAAATTTTTAATCAAAGAATGAACAACTTGGTAAAGAATTTTGGAATTCGGAATGAAATGTGAAATATTAGTTTTTCGACCAGCGCACTGAATACGGATGTTTTCGCTAGATTTATTAATAGTTTTATTAATGCAATAATAATAATAATTATTATTATTATTGTTTTACGTCATGTAGAAAATAGCATTATTAAAATTGTATTATTTTTATTATGTATTATGAACTTTGGTGCCTCGGCCCTCAACTGACACCAAATGCCATGAGCTATGAGGCAACTTTATGATTTTGTATAATATATTATGTATGCATTCGTCTTCATAATATTATAATATATTATACTGCACACTTCTGTAAAAAATGGTCAGATTAAATGCATGAATTTAAACATGTACTTTTCTGTGATGCACCGTGTAAATTATATGCATTTGAGGGTGTGATCAAAGTTCGAGTTGGAGTTCAAGTAATGGTAGGTTGGAGTAATGACGGATAAACAGAGTGGTCGAGTCGAGCGTTCTTTTGATGGATTAAACGGTGTTCTAATGTTTGTACTTTGTACAATGTACAGACTGACGAAACACGGCCACGCGTATATAGCGGAACAAAAGGATTAGACACTCAAACCAAACTAAAGTTTTTCAAAATAGGATCAACTAACAGCTCACAGCTAGTATACTAAATACTAAATAGTAAGAAAGGAAAAACGGAGATGTTACACAGAGAGTATGGAGTAGAAGACAGAGCTTTAGCTTTTCCTTTCCTTTTCTTCCCTTTTCCAGCCAAAGTCCCCAAGTACCAAGTACCCCATTTTAGTTTAAATCTTTTACATGTTTTCCCTTTTAATCTGTCCTTTTTCTGTCATTTTTTCTTCTGTAATAGCTTAGAGCGACTTAAAAGCTTCAAAAAGTTTGTCAAAGCTCCTTTTCTGATCCTGTTTTACATCTATCAGCTGGTCCATATTAAGTACATATTACTATTGTATATTTAGAACATCAGAGAGAAATAAGGACATCATGATTTTCTTATTCATATAAATATTAATAGTCAGGAACGAGTATCGAGTATCGAGTATCCATGATCCATGGATTCAATAGCTAAATACAATATATATTTTCTTACAATATGCAGTATACGGGTGAGATAAAATTGCATCCTAGTAATTGCATGGCGTAGTGAAAATGATTAGGGTGTTAAATCACAATTATTGTCTGAAAATCAACTTTTATGCAAAAATTATGCATGAAATATGATACAGGATTTTTAAAAGGCGGGAATTCGAGGAAAACTACAGACTGTATCTAGAATGTAGAATGTAGAATGCGGACATGTATCATGTTTAATGTTTGATGCTTGTGCAAATGGAAGGGATTTGATATTTGATATTGGAAAAACTTGCACAAGGAAAGAGGAAAGAAAATCAAGTTTTGAAAGTTTTAATCACGAATTGAATGATTCAACTTTGTAAGTACAACGTGTGCTGTGAAGTGCATAGAGTACAGAGTTTCGAGTTTAGATTTGATAATTTGTTTGGCCAAAGGATACAGAATATAGAATACAGACTAACAGAGTCGGAATGAAACAAAGGGTATCAAATTGTTAGTCGGTGGGTCATAAATATCTAAATTCAAAATTTACACACAAAACATGCGTTACTATTCGGCAAAATATCGTACACTGAAAAATTAGATGGCCATCATTCCATCGCACATTGATTGTGATAATGCAGACCATGATACTACATATGCATGATATTTAGAAATGTTCTCAATAATCCACGTTTTGTGATGTATCGAATCGTATAGAAAATAGGCCGTGATTTTAAATATTGAATAGTCTAGAGTCTAGAGCCTAGTATTATAAATTGTGCAGTGTGGATAGGGTACTAATGGACGTTCAAGCGATGGCGACGGGGATATATTTTTAAAGACAAGGCGGTCTTTTTCTCTTGAGTTTTTAGTTGTGTAATTAAGGGAGTGTATTATATTATTTTCCATGGATGATTAGCATTATAGAAGAAGGAGCTAAATTAATTGCGCTTGAAAGCGTGCAGTTTGCATCGCTCTCTTTGGTTCTCGTCTCTGATTTTATTTCATGTTTTATACTCAGACTCCAGTATCCAGTATTCCTTTCCATATTCAATATGCGTTTTACAAACTCTTCCTTCAACTTTGTCTGTTGTTTGTTGTTTGTTGCTCCAAGGGGAAGGGAGCACGAAATTAATGAGACTCTTAAATATTGTGAGCATTGTATTCCTTTCATACAAATGAAAAACTGTGCTTGATGTAGGTAGATACAAAATACAAAGTAGAAAGCGCCTTGGTTTTGTTTCCGTTTCTTCAGAGCCCGACGTGTTCAAAAAAAGTTAAAAAAAACAAGTATATTCTTGTGTCTTGTGTCTGGAGTCTCGAATCTGGAATGAATCTAATATTATGTAATGGATAAACAAACATTGTGCAAGTGGAACCATATATATGGTAGATAAGCTCCATTGGATTTCAACTTTTTTCTGCTCATTTCCCTGGAACCATGAAAGAGAATGGGCGTTCTTGTGGATTTATTAAGATTGGGTATTAGGCAGTAATGCATTGGATCCTTTAGAAATTCACCATAGACAAATTTAAACCATCACCATTTCGGAAACTAAATAGCTTTTTTTCACACAGTTCAAAGTTGCGTGTTTTGTCTTTTCTTGTCCTTTTTGTACCAAAGTTATTACAAATTGTAATATTAATACTCAATACTCGATAGTACAAGAGATAATTGTTTGATTTTTTCTACGTGGTTTATATTCTGTTTTGGTGTTCTATGTTCTAGTACTCTAAACTCCAAACTGCATTCATGTTGTAATATTTACATGTTCCTGTCATCGTACAACATGGCTCTGGCGTCTATAGGAATTTTGACTATTTGTTTCATTATGGCGTATGGTGAATTCCAATAACATTTCATACCCCTTTTTCTTATACTAAAATCAATACCAAATAGCTTAAATGAGCTTAATCATGTATAATGTACATTTCTACTTTTACCTTAAGCATTGAGTATTGCACATTGAGCATTCAGTACATACTACATGCGCTGCATATCGGGAAAATAGTGTGTTTTATGTACTGGGCAAAATAAATAAATTTTCTAGTAGACACTCGACATTACTCTTGTTTGTAGTTTGTAGCCAAATCAAGATAACTTATACATGGATGGATTGTTGATATAAGAACAAAGTGTAGTATGAATGAGCGGCACCTTTGTTTGCCTTTGAGGTGAAAGGCTATAAATGACCGCCATACATTAAATATTACCCAAGTCATATTTTTCATTCTACACATCACATTACAGATACAAATACTAGATACTAGATACAAGATACATGATTTGCTATACATTATCTTTATCATCATGGTTCTCTATATTCTCAATTCTCTAGTTTATATTCCAAGTTGGAAAGCTAACAAGTTGTGAGTTTGGAGCCCACTTTTTTTCCTTTCTTTCTTGACCAAATCAAACCAACCGTCTCTGCGTCTTTTAGTCTGTTGAAAATTGCATTGAACATGTTTGTATTTGTATTTGTAATTTGTATAGTCAGTGGTCAATCTATATAGTACGATGTAAACTTGTTAAATGGCAATTTTGAATATTTACAGTATTTGTGTTTATATTTTACATGCAGTAAAAAGTAGAAGCGATTGTGATAATTAAACGAACCGCCATGATTCCACATTGCGGATACACGTTTACACATTTTATGCATTGTATTTTACATTAAACCACACACTTACTCCTTTTCCATGTGGATGCAAGGATGTAAATTCACGTTACTCGCACTTTGACTCGGTGATTAGATGAGGATGAGAATATCTGTATTTAAAAAGTAAATAAAAATGAGGGAGAGGACGATGAAAGGAAGACGGAGCATTGAGGTACATAAAGAAGCTGAAACGTGTACAGTGCCCAGTGTCCAGTGCACATTTAAACGGTTAATCGTATCTCGTAAATGGCTTGTTCACAGTTTACAGTGCACTTCTACAATCCTGAATGCCTAGTTCCAAGTTCCAAAAGTACAAGTATAAAAGGAAATGATACAGGGTTGTTTCTGT
The DNA here is from genome assembly GCA_034698265.1 of Sminthurinus aureus. Lineage (NCBI taxonomy): Eukaryota > Metazoa > Arthropoda > Collembola > Symphypleona > Katiannidae > Sminthurinus > Sminthurinus aureus. Next base: position 23,047 of record JAQGBH010000051.1, read on the forward strand.
TACTGGTTCCTTGTTTCTGGTTGTTCTTCACTTTTATATTATAATGATTAAAATACACAAGGTAAATTTGGTGTAGGTAGTAGATACTAGATACTAGGTACAGTATCAAAATGGAAAGTGCATGTTGAACAATGTTTAAACAAATAAGTAGAGTAAAAAGTAACGAGATGGTAGACATTGTGCAATAGAAAATGCAGAGGACATAATAATAAACATAAAGGGTCTATCTTCATCCTCACTCACTAGCTCATTCACTCACTATTCACTCCTCACTCAGTCTTATTGCATCCAGAGTACATGGTAGTAAGCTCAAAGCTCATCTGCTGGCAACTAATAGTCTGTTTATGGTCGCGGTAAGTGGAAAATAGCCATGAAACGATGGGGAAAGGAACTACTTAGACTGATGAAAGCCATGTGTGAGTGCTGAAAAGATGTGTATCAGTAGGTTCTTTTGGGTTCGTTTCACTCCATGAAACTCTTTGTCACGTCATTTTGTCCATAGGCGTACGTATTACGTATTGTGTATTTCTGTAGTATGGAGTATGCTACTCGTCACTTTTTCTGCATTTTTTACTCTTGCATTGCATTTCACATTGTACATTGTCCTGTTTTATTGACTGCTCAATACTCAACGCTCAACCTACCTTAATCCAGGTTTTGTGTCGTTCTTTATGTAATGCAAACTTGTTCACTTTTTTAAAGAGAGGAGAAAACTCTGAGCTCTGATGAAGAGTAGTGGTTGGTGGTTGATGTGGATAGTGTATTTTTTGTTATTCCAATTCATGTTTGATCAGGATTTTTTATCCAACGGAACGCATAGTAATAATATTATAGTAACTCCATGTTTTACCTGGTTATTTAGATATCCAATCCAATCCAATAGAAGTATCCAAGAATGGTAGTATAAGTGACTTGATTTAATTATGTAGTATGTACTTGTGTTCCCGTTAATGACAACGAAAACGACAAGCTAAATCCCAAGGACACCGCACAACAGCCAACAGGACAAGTTAGCTCGAGGAAAAAACCAACCTCATTGCACATAACTTGTGTGTTGTGTGACAAAATCTCGTCAAGTAGCATCAGGATCGTTTCAATTTTCAATGTACCATGTACATTGTACATTGTACATGCATTATAGTTTTGCACCCAGTTTCTCTCCACATTTGAGATTGTCATACATCCTTAGACTGTCATTGCAATGCTACTGGTGCTAGATCTTGCACAAGTTATGTTATAGCTCTAGTCGTTAAAGTAAATTATTCCGTAGTTGTTAGTTGGCTTGAGGCTCAAGAGGCTTGACGAGCATGAAATATCTTAAGCATTAAGTATACAAAATCCAACATGATCTGTAGAGTTTAGAATGTGGTAGAGACTGGAGACTGGAGAACGACTTTGGATTTACTACTATTTTTAGTGGTTGATGGTTGATAGTTGATAGTTGATGGTCGAGTTGCATGTGTGTGGTTTGTACTTTGTACTTTATACGAGTTTGAATTCTCTCCTTGTTGTTCCTTGTCTCTGGATTTATTTTACGATTGCTATTTATCATAGATGATAAGACAATAGTAGAGTCATTTGATTTCCGTCGTGGAATTCTCAAGTCTCAACTATTCCTTGTACGTTGTACGTTGTACCATATAAATAAATGTGCACTTTTAAAGATATGCTGTCGTTTTAAAGAAGGAAGGAAATAAGGAGTTTGTTAATGACTGTTTGAGCGATACATCTATCATCTAGAATGGAACATGGAGAATTGAGCATCATCCCCAAGAGCCTGCCTCCCTCATTTCAATAAATGTAAAATGGTTCATGTCTGTTATTGTTTGGGTCGTTGAGTTTTCATAGCGCACCTGCCACCATCCTTCTTCTTGTTCAGTTTCACACGGAAACTGACTGACTCTGATGAGGTTCTATGGACGTCATTCATAGTCGATGGTCCTCCATGTCACTGATATAGCCTTGGAATTTATGCGGCAATACAGAATACATAGATTATACATAGATTATAGTCTAGTCGAGAGTCGGTAGTTGAGACTCGACAGTTGAGAGTAAGAGTTAGTCAAAAGTTGATGGTAATTAATTTGCTACCCCGTTTTTGTTTTGGCAGAATACTTCCGCTTACATCTTACACCCAATGTAAAATGTACAGCACGCTGAAGTTTGTACGAGTAGAGTGTATGGAATATAGCATAAAGTACTCAACGAACTACAAGATCCGAGAGTCGCGTTCGACAGTGTCGCATGCTTTTATTTTCTTAATAATCTCAACGGACTTTGTACTCACCGTTTTCCGTTGTTCAATGTTCAACTGCAATGGAAAATGGAAATTATGGAAATTAAGTGACTGGGAACAAGGGAATTGAAATAGGATTTCTCATGTGCACATTTTCTTCAAAATTATGTTTGTGTTTTATACACACCGGAAAACAAGTTTTTCAGGGGTTTTCATTTTTCACCAATTTATGCTGAGAAAGAAACTTTTCCCTTGTGTTGTGTGTGGAAAAATTCATTTTCAAGTTTCATGACATCATAATTCATTAGTGGAGAAAAAAGTGGATTTAAGCTGGTCATAAATGTTTTATGGCTTTTGGTTAATTGTAAATTAACATGAAAGGAAAACACATGGGTCGATGAAAGTTTGTGTGACTTGTGACATGTGACCAATCTTCAACAAATTATGCACTTTGTGTAATATTATTCACTTTCATTGCTATCAACTATCAAATATCAAAACTCTCCGTTGTGAAGAATGAAATGGTGAATAATAATCAATAATCACTTTGAGAATTTCTTCTACTTATGAAATTAAGAGTATGAATTTGAAATATGTCCTCCGGAATCTCCAAAGGATTTCATACACCCTTCTAAATTTCATCGTCTCAATTCTTCGTTTCATTGCTTGACATATTATGATTACACTTTCATTTTCAATGCGTATTTTCACAGAACATGGAACTATAGGCATGCACATATAATATTATTTATGTCTGGAAGTAATGAAAACGCGAGCATTGCGCATTGACTTGAGTTAAATAGCAACGAGTTGTGTTGTTGTGTTGTGTTGAGGTCGGAACTGAATTGTGAGTTTGAGCCATTTCCTGTATGTAACTGGAATCCTCGTCCACGAGCATTTTGAGTTTTGAGTCAAGCCTGCGGAGCCCCGCGGTGTCTTAATTACGTGAACTCTAACTTAACATGAATTTATTATGTCTCTTGAAAGGTACGAATTTTATTGAAAAAGGAAAAAGGCATATGACATGAGGAGCAAATGTAAAAATCTACAAATTAAAAATCTAAATCGTGGCAAAGGACAATTTTAAATATATAGTGGGTATAGTGGATATGTTAAGAAGAAAGATAATAATATAGATGTTCTGTCTTAATGACAAACATTGAATATATTCGAGACAAATAGGAAGAAACAAAAGAATGAAAAGAGCGTGCTGAGACGGATATGTTTCCGGTGCAATTAAATCCATTGCACCGGAGTTTCCCTATTTTTTGATGTCTCAATTCACTTTCATATCCAAGTGTGTAAATTGTATAATGCTTACATATTCTTCCTGTTGACTATCTAGAATCTAGGGTCTAGAGTCTAGAAGATCTAGATCTTTTACTCTATTGAATTTAAATGAAGGGCATTTTTCATTTTATCCCGTTTCCTTTACTTTGATGAAATAATTATTAATTCTATGATATGAACACGAAACAAATCAAGAACTCTTGTTTTGTTTTGTTTCTGAAATATTTAGCTGTTATGAATTATGCACAATACAAAAGACGGAGATTTTGAGTTTTTGTTCACTTTTGGCTTTGGAAAAACAACAACGGGTGCATTTTTAGCTGTATGTAATTTTATACGAGGAATAAGGAATAAAATATGAAATGTATGAGATGTTTGTGAATCCTGCATCCTACATCCTACAAAGCACACACTTGGAGAAAATAACATTTTTCACCCACGTATGGGGTTTTGTTGTGCTCCTGGTGCTTGAGCTAGAATTACTTCTAACTTCTAGTGCTGCTGGCACTTTACTTTACGTTGCTTTTTCCATTCCATTCCAATTCAAAGCTAGCGTAAGAGAGAAATGGAAGTGAGTTGAGTCGGAACGCTTGGTTCTTTCCTCTTTCTTTCTCTCCTCTCCCCTCTTTCATATTTAATCAATTTGCAGAGCACCAGAACCATTTGTCTGAATTAGTGGACATGAATTGGAATGCTTTCCTTCGCTGGTCGATGCTAATCAAGTTATTTGCAGAATTTTTTCTAACCCTCTGGTGCAAAATTTGTCTCAATTGGGAGAGCGTTTTCCCTTTCACTTTTCCCTACTCTGTATTCTGTATTCTGTGTTTCCTATTTTCTCATACCTTTTTCTCTCGCTCTCGTCATGTCATCTTCTTTCTTGGACCCTAAACCGTAAAAGGGAAAAAATGTTTATCCGTATTCGCCCATGTGTGTCTTGTATCTTGAGTAGTTTTGAAAAATCGTGTACTCTGCTTCTCTTGCTTATTAAAAAATGTTAGGAAGAAAAATGCTGACATGATAATAATAATAATTTCATAATATATTTATAAGTGCGCTCTTCTTCTCCTACTTTTCATCGTCTAATCGTCTAATGAAAATTTGAATCATGTAAATTGTAAAAGAAATGGGCAAACACACAAGAATCTACAGTCAACAGTGTACGGCGTAAGATAATAATTTTTCACGAGGTTGTCTTCATTTGTACAACGTTTTATACAAAATGTTGACTCATTTGGTGAGGAGGGAGAAAGAGATGGCTGATGTGGCACTTTGTCAAGTACATGTCTAATATCTAACATCATAATAACTAAGAGTAATATATTTCTGGATTCTGGTTCATTCTTACATCTTATACTTTTTGCCTGTAAAGATGAGTTAATCTTGTAGTTTATAAGCATGAAATTAGAGAACGAATGTGAGCAGCAAGCATGTCGAATTTAGATTGCTCCATCAAAATGACGTTTTTCTATACCTATCATGTATGGTGTATTGTATATTATGGTATGATATCACACAGAACGTAGCAAAAAACGGGAAACATTTTACAGGGGTTGTCCCTTCGTCCTCCGTCTCTCAGTACTTTGTACTTTGTTTATTCTATGATGTGTGATATGTAGTATGTAGTATGTGGAAAAGTCAAGTCAAGGCACGTCAAGTCACGATGTGTTTTTTTGAAAAGGAATAAAATTTTATGATGACGGATGATGACAGAAAAGGTTCTATGAAGTGTGAGCTGCACTGAACTCAATTCAACTCGACTATAGTCATGTTTGAATGAATGAATCTTCTTTTTATTATTAAATCTTGTACACGCGTACAGTCTCATTGATTTTCAAATTTCAAACATTGAATAAATATCAAAACCAAACTGCAAACTGCACTAGAAACTAGTCACTAGTTATAGAAAAAAGTAATGAGAGGATGATGATTGGATTGGATTTGATTTGATTTGCATTCGACTTTAAATGGTAAACGTTAGACGTTTAGACGTTTAGACGTTTATGTAGTGATAATAACTATAATAAGTATCAAATATCATAATAATAATAATTATACTTTTGAAAAAGAAGGGTTTCTATTTAGCACGTGTGTAATAATAATAATTGTACTTATAACAAACAACAACAATCATCATGTTTTCTTTTATACCTAAAGCTCGCCGTTTAACAAATCAAAGCCATCTTTCTTACCTTAATAATGATAACTAATACGTTTTACGTTACGTTTATGTTTTTTGTTTATGTATGGCAATCGTAAGAATTAGATTTTTTACTTATTTTTCTATAATATTATAATACTTATTATTATGTAATAATATAATAATATTGTATTGCAAATTGCAAGTGTGTAGTGTATTTTAGATTTTAGACTAACAAGTTCGTGTTGCTCTCACTCAGTTTTATTCTTCTTCTCGCTGATTCTTGATTCTTGATGCGATGACGATGACGATGAATCGATCCAAATTTCTATAACTTGAGTATTTTTAGTACTTTGGGAAGCCAAAAAAACTACATACGCATTTACGTATTTTTGATTTCACTTAACAACTAAATTTTGACTTTGTGTGGGCTAATTTTTTACAATTTACACTTATTATAAGAAAATGATTATTTCATGTCACTTCATTTTGGATCATATTCACACTTCACAATTCCAAACAAGTGCGTGAGTGAGAAGAATAAGAATGTTGTAACAAACAAATATCAGTAAATACACTGCACCATGCACTATTTTGATTATTTTTTAGCAGCTCAGTTCAGTCCTTGGTCGTTGCATTCTTCAAACGTTAAATATTGAAATATTGACACTAGCACTGAGAATATGACACTGAGAATTTATTTTAGTTCCTTTTTATTTGATCAAAGTCTCCTTTGAGGATTTTTCTTGACGCTACTTTTTTTTATCTTGTAACTTGGTAGAAACTTAAAGCTATTTTTTTCTACTTTGTAGTAAGTGGTAATTGGGATAATTGAAACTTTTTACTATATTTTAGATTCTTATTAGATCTAATGTAATAATAATAATAGTGGTCACACAAACTTTAATTTAATTTGGTGTGTATCTTTGGTGGCTTTTGGTTTATTATTATTTCTGTCACAAGTCACAAAGGACGATGATTACGATGACGATTGAGTGAATTGACACGAGATGAGAGAGCACACAAAAAAAGACACTGAACGATCCATTTTTCATTTTTCCCATCCAAGGAATTGAAAATTGAAATGAAACTGAATTTAAACTTGTATTGTATTGACGAAATTGGTATAATTCACATGATTTTCAAACTATTGTTCCTACTTTCCAAAAGATTTTAGGTATTTTATTTCTATACGAGTTAAAGTTTTTCAAAGGATCGTGTATTTGTGAGTAGTTCTCTTGTGAGTCTCCATGTTTGTTTCGCTGCATTTTCCAGTGCACTGGGTGACTTTCCTTTGAAAAGATCCAAATTAGGGATGAAATAATGTGGACAACGTCGACATTGAAGACAAGAGATGAGTTGAAGAAGAATCCCATTGATCCTGTCACCGAGACAAGGCTCATCCCATTCCACCTCCCTCGGATGCTTTTCACACTCGTACAGAAGCAGAGTTTTCATGTGGTATGAGCTGACGGGATTACCTGAAATTCCAAAATCATGATATTAAACTCTAGTAAACTTTACTACAGATATTCCAAGTAGAACGGAGAACAAACAAACAAACAAACAGAAAGGACTTGCATTAAATTACATACTAATCTCATTAATTTTCTCTCCCTCTTGTCTCATTTATTTACTCTCCGCTCCGCCAAGCTTTATAATCTCTCTAGAGAACTCTTAATAAAACTTGGACAAAGAATTGATCATCAAATGCATCGTATTATATATTTGTTTTTGTATTTGACTCAGTTCCGTTTCCTCTTTAATCAGAATCAGAATTTTCATAGTCGTTTCATTTGTCACTTGTAAATTATAATCCCCAAGTGGAAAAACCTAAAACATGGAAACATGGAAACTTACCCGGTAAATCAAGATGACGATCTCGTAGTGTCTTTAATAGGCTTAGACATTTCTTACGACAACCTCCTCCTAATAGTCGATTTTCAGCCTCTGCAAATGACAAAACCCACGCATCTCCTTCCATTGCTGATTGTTTTCCCTAGAATTGGAATTGGAATTACATAAAAAATTTGGATTTGATATTTGATATTTCAAAACGAGGGAAAATACAGTACAAAAACACAGGTTAAAATTTCTTTTCACTTGACACTTGACATTTGAATCTTCATGTTGTTTTTGTATTTTTGTATTAACCTGCATGGACAAGCTTTCTTTGGAGAGTAAATCAAATCCCTCAGTTTTGACTTCAGCTACCAAATTAGGATGTGGCCATGGAATATGAGTGATTGGCCAATGAGCTGCACTTCTTGGCCAAACACCGGAGCATTTAAAAGCCGGTGTAATTTGTACGACGAATCGTTCACGAATTCTAAGTTTGACTTCAGTAGTGTCTGCAATCATTTTGACCGAGTCCCTGTAACTACATTTGTCACAGGCCTGGGCCACCAGAGTTTGGAAACGAGATCGGATTTTACGAGCGGATAGGTAGCCAGAAGCGGTGATGAACTCTACCCAAAGAGACATGGACCGTTTCCGACCATCACTTAATTTGAGCACGGCACACCCGGGCAGTGTCCCATCATCCACAAAATTAAATACACCCATTTGATTTAAATAGAGAACCACTTCAAACTCGGTGGGAGAGACGACGTCCAGACCCTCGTAGCGAGCATTACACTCGGTCAAAGAGGAAATAAATCGTGGCTCTTGAACTTCCACCTCCTTTAAAACTTCTTGCACCACTTTACACACTTCTCGAATCGTCTTGGCTATCCCGCCTTTCCTCGTCTGTACTCGCTCTCCATAATATTTATTTAATTGATAGAGCATTTTGGATTGGGCCGCCATCATATCCTGTGGCACCAACATTTTGATTGATTTTGGTTGGAAATTGGTTCAAAGTTTAAACCGTTTCAAACTCTTACACTCTTAAAAATTCACAGGCCACAAAACACTAGACTTTTCTTCTTTTTTATTCTATAATATTTATTCCATTTTGATAAAAAAAAAACAACTTCGATTACGTCTCACTGTAGACTGTAGACTATAGACTGTAGAATAATTCCACTCTTTGAAATCAATTTGAATTTTGTGGTTACAATTGAAAAGAAGGGGTTGTCCAATGTCCAATGTTGGATGGAAATTCATGTACAAATACGAATACGAATGCCAAAAGGGAGAATTCTGAATTGTCGACCGTGGAGTCACGACTGTTGAGAGTTGAGAAAAATTCTACTCTTGCTAGTTTTTAATCAATGTCGTTTATGGTTTTGCTAATTCCACTCAAGTTTTAAGGCTGAGCAAAGGTGAGTAAAGGAGCGAGCGAGTGAGCAATGCGGTTGAAGGATGGGAAATGACAAGGGTTGTTGGACGAGTCCAGTACGAGCTCAAATTTTCTTCTTCTTCGTCTTCTTCTTCTATCCTCATCATTATCATCATCATCCTCTTTTTCTAGTTCTAGTTCTAGTCTAGGGGAGAGAACGAGAACGAGAAAAGGAGTAGAGAGAAGTTGGGCCGTTTGGTATGTTTTTTCCAGTGTGTACATATCATCCTGTGAAAAACCTACTCCTTACCTTTTCACTCTTTACTATAGAGAGCTAGCGGAGGGATGGTTGGTTGGGGCGGTGGCAATTCCACTGTGGATCCAACCATGGGACGCCCAATCAAAAACCTAATACGCCCACCGCACGCGACAACTTGCAGGAAATACACAGAGAATACCATACCATGCAATACAATATACAATGCATGTATTGTATTCAGCTCATTCTCCAGTCTCTGGTCTCCAGTCCCAACTCAATGTATAGTGTGTAATATGTACCCAGTAAAAAGAAACAGAAAACTGAAACTGGTGGTTGCTGAAACTATACATTGTGTATTGTGTATCGTAGTGACACAATATAATGTCATTTGATCTGATTAGAGTCCCCCTATTTAAAAAGTAAACGAGTCTCACACTATTCATCTACATTCTACATTATACATGCTATATTATAAGTGTTCAAGATATGAATAGGCACTCTATAGGCAATATCCTTCATAGGGTTTTACGCCTCTTCTGGTTTCAATAATTATTATGTCGAGGGTTTTTCTACAACTTTTCCTCTTCCATTTTTCCAAGTTTCCATTTTTCACGGTTTGGTTTACAAAATACAATATGATTGCGTCTTTTATCTGCTAGTACAGATTTTTGTCTCGAGTCTTGAGCCTCAAGATTCAAGTTTGTCGTGGGTTTAAATTTTAAATTGTTCAGAGAGGCATTGGATATTTCTCTTGGTTTTTCTTGGCATCATCTGAACATACAACCTAATTAATTTTTTTAAAGGTAAAAATGCTGTAGACTGTAGACTGTAGATTTTAGAATGTGGAAGATGAGGAAAAAATATATAAACTTGGTTTTTTATACAAAACAAAATAGTGTATTTTTAGATGGATCAAGGATGGAATAAAGCTCATATAATAATATAATAATATTATGTAGTGGTGAAATATGGGAAATGGAAAATTGCATAATTTAATAATGAGATGTATATCTGAGATTTTGGACTGAGATTCCGTGTTTGTGGATTGTATAGAGCATAATATAATATAATAAAGGAAAGATGTTGTATAGAGAGAGGATAGTGGTGATAATGTAGCGATACATGGAGTATTTGTTTCATCCTTATGGTCTGATATATAGTTGGATAGGAGAGAGGATTGGATGAGAGGCTGGAGAATGGAGGTTGGTTAAGGAAGAGTAGTAGTTGCACTGGGTCTGTGTGGAGTTTGGAGTGGAAGAGTTGCGTGGCGAGTGTCGAGTGCCGGTCGATTCAATTGGAGCCACTCCCTTCCCTTTCTGTGACAAATATCCTATCTTAAGTCAGCGTGACAGCATCTTCTTCCTCTATAAGATCCGCGGCGCCGACGCTACGTTCCCATGGAAATGGATCCAAGACTCTTCTCCTTCCGTCTTGGATCCCTATTCTCAATTCTCAATTCATGTTTTTCCTATTTTCTCTCGGTTTTCACACACAAGTATATGTATTCCATGTTGCACTTTTACACGCAAAAGAAAAAGCAAAAACAAACCATGTCATGTCATTACTTTACTTTTAGAATGGATTACAACCACTTTGGTTTAATCTTTAGAGATTTTTCCGTTTTCCCGTTTGCTTCTTTCCCCCTTGAAAAATATATATTATAAGATGGGGAAATGTTGAGCCGACATTCTCATAGATTTCTGCCCTAAAAGTAAATGTACAAATGTAAGTAGCTATATTTCGACAGGAAAAGAAGACTCGTATATAAAATTGAAATATTGACATTCTCTACTGAGTCTAGACTCTAGAGTCTAGAGTTCAACAAGCAAGAACTATTTTATGCCTACTATTTAATCCATAAATATGTAATAAATAATTCGGTTCCGAGCTGAATTGTACTTTAGTCAGGGAAAAGTAAACGAAAAAGTACTATGATTATACAAATATTTATCAGTTATGTTATTTTATGTGCACACAAATGGGCTGCCGATTGATTATTTCCCAATACCAATTCAAATATCAATTCCGATTGCTTCTGCGATTCAAAGCTATTCAAAAATCTTGCGGCTTGAAGCAAAGGGAATTTTCATTGACAATCTGTCCTTACCTTTTTTTTATTTCCCATTGTGAGCAACTCAAGAAGCTTTATTATCACTATCATTATACATTGTATTGTATTGTATTGCAGAAGTGGTTTTATTATCATGTAAGTGCTTCAATACTCAATACGCAATTCAGTGAGTACATAATGGAGAGATAAATTTTATTCACATCCCACACACAGCCTGCTGATTCCACATTCGACATTTAACACCCGACTGAGTAGTGACGAAGGAGCAGAACTGAGAAATAAAGATTACTTTGAGTTTTGAGCTTTGAGCTTTATCATTGAGACTTGAGACAGTACTTAATCGAGTATCGAGTATCAAGATTCGAGTACTTTGTATTTATCATAAGTACATTCAAGAACCAAATAATTAATACAGTCTCGATTCTCGAATCTCGATTGTCAATTCTAAATTTCCCATTTAATCTCAATCCTTTTTTCCACCTGGATTAAAGTTGTTCTATTCTCTGCTTTTCAAATGAACTGTAAACTGTAATAAAATTACAAGCCGGGAAATTCTACTCTTTTGTTAACTCGTTCGAAAAAGAGTAGAATCTACGAGTACGAGCTATACATTCGACACCTAAAGTTTAGATTAAAACGACTTTATAAAAAGTTTCACAGCCTGTTCAAAATTTCAGGATTTCAAGATTTCAAGTACTGGTGCTGTGAAATGAACACATAGAAATATCATACATATAAATTCTGATAAAAGGCTGAGGTGGAGTGGGTGAAATTAGTAGGTGTCTATTGGCATTTAAAAACTCGCTTATAATAATGATTTTCTTTGTATATTGTTCCTGTAGGATATTTTGTATTGTACATTATGTATTTCAAGTTTGTCGGTGTTCGGTATTCAGTATTCAGTATTCGGTGTAGTGTTACTCAAGTGTGAAGTTATCTAAAGAGCCCGCTTTCAAACGATTGATAGTTTTGTAATCGAACACCGTCACAGCCAGGCAAAGCTCAGAGAGTATGGAAGCGCAAGCCAAAACAGCTCAATAGCTCCTCTCGTTCGTTTTCTTTGTGTATGAACTGTATATATCTGTATTGTACAATGTACTGGGAAGTGCATACATTGAGAATAGAGAGAGAGATCATATTACAGTCTCTTATACCATGTTTTTTGTTGGACACTTCATTTTTCTATGCAGTTATGAAGAATGCATAGGAATGATTACATTAAAATGAGTACTCTCAAAAATGGCCAAAATGGTATGCAAAATTGGTAATAAAACTCGTAGGTATTCCTTCATACTTGATAGTTGATACCACCCAGGTGCAAAAATTTGGCGTACATTGTAGAAATTGATCCACAAAGAAAGGGCGGTGGAGAAACATGCTCAGAAATAGATATTGCTGTCAAAAGGTAATGAGTGCTGGATTCCTGGATTCTGCAGATAAATGATGGAGCAAAAGCATGTGGAGAATGTCACTACTTGTTTTTCTTCTTCGACATGAGTTGTTGCATCTTCCATCTACAAACTACATTCTACATGGATATTTTCATTGTCAGCGTTGATCTCTCTTCCTTACTCACTTAGTTGTTAGTCCGCTCATTGTCATTGTTATTGTTCAATTATATATTATGTATTATATGTAGTTGAAACAAAGACATTTACAGCTTTTGACTTGACTGGAGTTGGAGCTGGAATTGGAATCTAGAAGCTAGAAGCTGGAAGCTGGAATTTCCGAATCCGAATTGTTCAAGTTGTTAGTGAGAATTGGAGTCATCTAAATACATGTGTATATTCTCAGTCTTAATGTCGCGTCTCAAATCCATGTATGACATTGTTACACCAAAGGAGCTGAAACTGAAACTGTAGGCAGTAGAGAGTAGAGAATTGTTCAAGAGATTAAAGCAGAGCTATGTTCAACATGTATTGACATTCAACCACATTCAAATAATTCTTAAAGTCTCTTTATTTCTCCTTCTTCTTGGTCTTGGTGATGTTGGATGTTGGAGCTTGGAAGTTTGGAAGTGAAGCGGCCCTTGCTTTCTGGTTTATGTCACCCTGGCAGGACAGAACAGTTGGCGTCAGACTGACTTGCTTCTTTTCCCTTTTCTCCTCTCCATTCTCGATTTCTCGATGCTCACTTACCTACTTTGTTACGTACTCGTATATACGTATCTACGATAAGTTGTTGTGCTGTTTTTGTTTCTGTTTCTTTTTCCTCTGGGGTTTTGTTTCTCGTCTTCTTTCTTCTTATTGTCGTGGTTCCATTGTCTTGTGTGTGTAAATACTAAATGGTAAATGGTACATGGAAGGACGTTTTCACAAAGTACAGTTCAAAATTCAAAATACGGTTGCAGAATATAATATTATGAAATATGAACGGAATCTTTACCTTTGCGTAATTTTAATATTATTTATTATTTTAAAAAGTACTCATTTTTTGAGCATCATTTGTATTGAGTATTGAGTAGCAAGTGGAAATGTATATTTAAAAATATCTACAATTAATGATTAATGAGTAATGTGTGGCGGGAGTTATTGTGGATTGTAGCCCTCTAGAATCTAGAATCTAGAATTGGAAAAGGACTTGATGCTGCTGCTTGACAAATATCCATCTGTTCCTTCCTTGTTTAGAGTTTGGGAGTTTAAGTGAACAAGTAGTTTTCCCAGTTTTTTATGTGCGTCCGTTTGTCCGTCTGTCCCAAGATGAGGTATGTGAGTTGGAGAAACATGAATTGAAGACGAGGATAATGTTGACAGGAAGACAAGAGGACCACTCGGGTGATAAAAAATGAAGGCATTTAACTCATATTGCATGGGTTTGGTGTTTGTTGTCTAGTGTCTAGTGTTTGGTGAGTGTGCACAAAACACAGAATACAATCACAATGTCTACTTATGCTTGTGTATTGTGTACAATGGCTCAAAGTGATTACCATTTCACTCACTCTCTCTCTCTCCATAAATGTGTAAAAAAGTTTACAGTGGTAAATGGAGGGTTGAGGTGAATCAGTAGCTTGATGGGTGGCTCCCCGTGTAATTACTCAAAGCTCAAAAAGCACTGAGGTGAGCTAATACAATCATAGAATCATACAGGCACATGTACAATCCACAATCTACATGGACTCCCAATAATAGTTAAACATTTATGCATTCAAGCAGGAGACAGAGAGAAGAATGAAAGGAACAATGAGATGAGCATTGAGCATTGTTGTTGGTGACTGTTGTAAGTTGGGAGTTGAGAATATAGAGACAGAATACAGAGATTAACAGCAATTTTCAGTGGACGAACGGGTTTTTTGTGAAATTCAGAATTTGGAATTCTTCCGACATTCAAAATTCAAAAATCCACCATGCTCCATGTTGAACATGTACTACTGATAAGTACCATGGCAGTTGAATGTGTATGAGTCCATTTTCCTCTATTTTTTGCGTATAATTGTACTATGGACATTGTTGTTTATGTGTGATATTAATCTAATCGTACTGTACATTCTACATTTTACAGTGTACAGAGTAAAGAGTAAAGAATAAAGAGTAAAGAGTGCAGTGATGAGGAAGAAGATCAAGTATTTTTTCCTTATCCAGAAGAAGAGGGAGAGAAATAGTAGATGATAATTGTGTGGTAGATGACATGGAGCGATGGGTCGTCTCCTTATTCTCCTCGTTTCGTTTATTTCCTCTTTCTTTCTTTTTTTCTTTCTCTCTTTCATCCTGTCTCATGTCCAATGTCTAATGAAATGTAGGTGTACCTACTGATATAACCTATAATGCATAAAAAATACTTTCTTAAGAACAGAGACCAAAGCTAAAAAGTTTGGATCAAAACTAGTGTATATGTTTGTGTGTGTGACTGAGTAAGTATCGGTTTCATCAGCTGCTTATTATAATTCTTATTTTAAAGAAAGGGAACGGGTGAGGTAGGGCCGAAGGAACTGATCTTATCAATGGAATTTTCCGAGAACCTCCAGTGTCCTCTCCCTCCATCTCTCTCTCTCTCTCTTATATTTACGTGGTCTTCTTATATTTATTTGTAGTTTGACATTCGTGTCCCATTCCTTCCTTTCTTTCTTTTTATTTTGGTCTTGGTCTTGGTTTTATTCTGTGACTCATTCTGTCTGTCTCGTCAAAATTTATGGAGCCAACCAGCTCTTCATATGTTCATATGTCCGTTCAATGTTTACTTGTATCTTGTACTTTGTATATTGTACAGTGTACAAAGTTGTGTAGAGGAGGACGAGGAAGATTCATCAAAAACTGAACTGGACATGTTAGATTTAAATTTGGATTTGGATTTGGATCTTAAATCTCATGTGGAATGGAATGAATTCTCATCCATTTTATTTCACTATCATGTAGAATGTGTAATGCAACATTTTCTTTTCTTATTACAACTTATTGTCAGCTCTCTGTCTCTCTTTCGTCCGTGATCTGTCGTATCAGTTTTATCTTGAATCTTGACATTCTTTATTCATCCTATTTACATGTACTTATAATCATTCATAAAATATTTTTAAGGTAGTATGCAATATGAGGGTAGCTTTTAGCTTTTAGAGTGTAGAATGTGACGTAAATATCAAATCCCTCTTAAATATTTGAACCAAGCCTGTTGTTCCCTCATTCACTCAGGGAAAATTAGCCGTTCTCTTTTCCCTCATTTTCCCTCAATTCCAACTTTTCAGCCAGAAAACGTCAGTGAGGGAAATTGAGGGAAGGATCTATACCTGAGTGAACTAATTCTTGCGAAAAACATGTAATTGTTCACATATACAGGGTATCATAAATATATCGCTCCACTTTGACATTATGTCACGCACGCATGTACTGGGTCAAGTGGGTACTGCCACGACATGTGTTACCTTGAATTTTAAGAATAAGTCAGTTTGAACAATTATCATTGCACATATAGCTTTACGAAAAAGTATATGCCTAAGCGCTTACTAAATTGCTGCTTTGCATCAAAAGTCATCAAAAGCCGTTTTTAAAGTAACAAATTTTTTTGAACTCGAAAGTTTATTTTTGTTAAAAATTGTTGTGCAATACAAAATTTACATTAAATTGCAAACGATTATGCAAAAATCCAAAAGTTGGCGTAAAAGTAGAAAATTAGTGTAAAAATCCAAAAGTTAGCGTAAAAACACACATTTAGTGTAAAAACGCAAAATTATGTAAAGTTGGTAAAACGTTCGACTTATTTTCAAAATGACGTAGTTCAAAACTGGATTTAACATTGTGACGACAAATTCAAAAATGGAGATTTTCCGTGAAAATTTTAGTTATACGAAATTTCCAAAATAACTGTAACTATATGTCAAAATAACTTATCTGAATGACAAATTTTGAAATTTGGAGTCTCTGGTGAAACTTTTTATTATCGTTGTAAGCCTAGGTTATTTTTAAACCATATAAATCAGTGATTTCACAATTTTTTTAAATACACCCATAGATCGCGAAGTAACCTTCTATTATAAAACACTCAGCGCTTCTTACTAGACATGCGTAACTAGGTGTCTGAATCTGTTTCGAAGATAAAAGATTTAGACGATTTTGACTTATTGTTAATATTTTTTAAATTTATATACTAATTTTTGGATTTTTACGCAACATTTGGGAATTTAACACCAAATTTTGATTTTTACGCTAACTTCTGGATTTTTACACTAATTCTCTAGTTTTACGCCAAGTTTTGGATTTTTACATGAACGTGTGCAATTAAATATTTTTGAACGTTTTTTTAAATAAATTTTTGAGATTTTGAAAATTTTTACGTTTTTTTACAAAATTTAAACTTCAAAAGACGGCTTTTGATGACTTTTGATGACTTCTGATGCAAAACAGTAATTTGGTTAGCGCGCAGTCACGTATTTTTTGGTAAAGCTACAATATGTGCAATGCTAATTGAGCAAACTGGCTTATTCTTAAAATTCAAGGTAACACATGCTGTGGCAGTACCCACTTGACCCAGTACATAGGTCACATAATGTCAAAGTGGAGCGATATATTTATGATACCCTGTATTAGATTCTGCATGCATATTAAAAAATCAACAGTCTCTAGAATGAGGTATTCTCTTTCCCTCAATTTCCCTCGTTTGCAATCTTCCCTCATTTTCCCTCACTCCACGTTCAGTTTCCCTGAGTGAGTGAGGGAACAACAGGCTTGATTTGAACCATATTGGTTATTCTCAGTAAATCAAATGTTTAATATTCACCTCTTGTCTGAAATCCAAAATCTAAAACAGTTTCGGAAATATAAATCAACATGAAGAGCTGGTTTTACTATTCAAAATATTTTTTCACCAGTACTCAGTGGTGTGTAAAAACAAAAAGAAATCAGTCGTATTCATCCACATTTGACATAGATTAGGATTGTCCAATATAGAATCTAGAATCTAGACAAATAATATTGATTTCATTTGTCTTTTTGTTTGTGGGAAGCCATCGAGAATGGAGCATCAGATTGAGCATCAGAGAATTCAGAGATGAAGAAAGATAAGGAGAAGAAGCAAAAGATACCCAGTATCCAGTTGTTGTTGTTGTTGTTTTCTTATCAATTATCATATCAGAATGACTTATGTGCATTAAAATATTATAAAGAAATCAGGATCGCTGCAGTATTTGTAGAGTCAGTAGTCTAGTAGTCAGTAGTGAGCAAGTGGAGTTGATATACCTAAATGATTATTTTTCTGAGCCAAAAAGGTTAAAGATAAAAGTGTGTACCTTTTATACAATATAAGTACCGTAAGTACATAGGATAGACGGTGTATAAATTTACAATTACATTAGATCTTAAATCATATATTATTCATGTAAATAAATATGCACAATCCTTAATACTTGATACAGACTATCATAATATCTTGTACGGTTGATTTATTAGTCTGGCTGAATACTGAATACAGCTTTGAGCTTTGAACTTGGGAATAAATATTGTATCGTATCGCAGTGCATCGTGTGTATTGTATTGTATGAGTTGAGTTGAGTTGAGTTGATTGAGCACAAGTTTGGAAAAAGTATTTTGTATTTTGTATTTTTCCCCCGAGCAGGCACGTAAGACGATCTACAATCTACTATCTACAATATATTATGTAAAGCTTTTGGAGCGCCCACCCTTTGCTACAACCAGTGGTTGGTATGGCTTCCGTGCTTCTGTCTCAGACGGTCCTCTTTTCTTCCTTTGATTTGAACGGTTTTTCTAGTAGTACTAGTAGAAGCTTGTATTATTCTCAAAGAGATTTCTTAGCATGACACTCACTACCTTCATATTTCATATTTCATACTCCGTACCCCATACTCCATGTGTAATGTATAAAACATAGTGCATTTTTTCTTACAAAAAAAGAGGAATAAAATATTATTTGAAAATTGAATACTTAAGTTCATTCCCGTCTGTTATTACTTATTCAACATACAGAGCTTGTACAATGTACAATGTACACATTATACATGAATTAGACACAAGAAATTATATAAGAATTAACTTTTAGAATCAAAGTTCAATTTAAGGATTTGCCGCTCGCCGCTTCGCTTGCTTCAACTTTACTTTTGAGTTTTGAGTTTGTAACAATTCATGTTTCATGTAGAATCTAGAATATGAGCCTAATGAAGTGGAATTTCATCTCGCTGTCTCTGGTTCTGGTTCTGTTTCTCTGTAGTTTTCTCCTGTGGGTTATTTTATGTTATGGTTATTGTCCAAAGTCGAGACTCTTGACTGGAGTCTCGAGTCTTGAGTCTTCGGTCTCGGCCTTTTCTCTTAAAGATGTGTAAAAGTGTGGATTGTGGATTGTGGATGGAGCGGGAGAGTAATAGCGTAAAAATTAAAACGAGAGATAGTCACGGAGCCATATGTAATGTGCAATGAATCTGAATATGTTTCATGTACAATGTACACGCTAGACACTGGACTCTAGACTTTGTATATGTACAAAACGGAGCGCCGATAATTGGAAGAGTATGAATATGAATATGAAAATGAACATGGTTGAAAAAGAGTTGAGATCCTCATCATTTGCTGATGAAGAATAGTAAATAAATAAAGTAACGGAGATAAATAAATCTCGATTGGACCAAATACAAAATACAAAATATCTCCATCTTTCTTCTTCATCCTACTCTGATTCACTTTCAACTCTACTCGCTTTCCAGTTTTGAGTTTTGAGTATGGAGTTTTGAGGGAGGGAGAAAAAGAGTTTGCTTTCTGCTTTTCCGTCCAGTCGGCAGTTCGGCACCTTCATCTTCATCTACTTTATCTATCTGCTCTCTAAACATTACAAGTTTTTTCCAGTTGTGCCCGCTCTCATCTCTCTCCAATGTTTCACCCACTTCATCCAGTTTTCTTTATGTTGAGAGATGAGAGACGATGACGACGACTGGAAACTTTCCGAATTTATGTACTTAAAAGTAGCTACAAAGTACAAAGTACCTACAACCTACAACCTATCATTCTATAACCCGTGGGTACTTAAAAGCTCACATAACTTATACAAACAGACCATGTAATGGAGCATAATGTATAATAGTATGTAAATTTTATACACATAATTTCTAATTCCTTGTGTAATAACATTTTACATGTTCCGCCGCCGCGATAAATGACGTGATTTGCTCTCTCTCTCTCTAGTTTTCTATGGCTTTGCTTTCTTCTATATTATTCTATTACATTGTACAACAAATTTTTGTCAAGTTTTCTGTCATATTAAAATAATTCATATTTGATTGAACGCTAAAGACAATGCCAATGGAGGAGATTTCAGTTTTGAGACTTGAGATTTGAAAGATTATAAGATAATTTTCATGTGATAAAATAATTTGTAAGTAAAATCTAATAGTAGATGTTCGATGGTAGATATGATATTTCTACATTCTACACGGCTCTGGAATAGATAGACAGATGTATAGAAAGGAGAAAGGAGGAAAGGAGAGTGTTATTCTGGTTGTGCTGCTGGATATAATTTGATGATTTGTTGTTTAATGTAATTATCCTTGTTTCGCATCTCACATCTCAACCCGGTCTGATTTTCCCCTTCCGTTTCACTCCAGTCGTTCCCTGTTCTAACATGTGTGCTGTGCACTGTACACGTTGTAAATACTAAATACATGAACATGAACATGGAACATTGTACAGTGCATTTATTACTGGCTATGATCTTGGACCCGTTTTTAAGGCATTAGTGCAAAAAATACAAGCATTTCAAAGGGTACTCATAGTTCATAGTTGTGAATATTGAAATGCTCTGAAAGTACACTGGAAATACACTGGAAATTGTGTGAAAAGTGCAAATATATTATTATATATTATACTGGTACTTATCAAATGTAAGGAACAGAAAACAGGAAGGGAACATGGAGAATTGAGAATTGAGAGCAATTTTCATTTTGACAAAGTACTCTTAATTTGAAAGCTAAAGCTCTTGACTTTTACCCATCCATCGTAAATCGTGAGTCGTAAGTCGTACGAGTTTATGGAAGTAGAAAATGTAGAATAAATGGTATGCTATTGCTATGAGGTTTATGAACGACAGGCCGAGAGAGTGAGAGAGCAGAGAGCGGAGCGGAGTTACCCGGGTGGTGGAAACATCGATCTTGTTTCTTCTTACTTCTTGCCCTTGATATGTTCTCTATTTTGTATGTGTATCTTTATCCCAGTCTCTTGAATCGTAATAATAATCCCTTGTCAGACCGAGAGATATACTTCCATGTACATGTACAATGTACAATTTATATATTAGATATTAGATATGTAGATGGACGGAGAGACAAACGGAGCGGGTGAAAGCATAATAAGGCCTCAGTTCAACCCCTCTCCCGTTCAATCTTCACGGACGAGAGACAAAGAATCATCAGAGGCACTCAAGTTGAAAATCAGAACCTCGTCTCTAGTCTCTAGTCTCTGGTCACCATAATTTCAAATTCATTACATATCTGCTTTTTCATTCTCCGATTCCACAAAATCGAAAGCTGAATGCACCCACAACCCACAGTTGCACATTGGATTGGATATTGGATGGTACTCTTGCAAGTCTTAACTTGGTTCTTTAATCTTTTCCGCATCATTTTTCCAATCACTGAACAGAATTATTATAGAGAATGTTTGACATTGACAGTTATTCATTCATTTTTGCTAACAAGTTTGTTGCATTCACATTGGTGTTTCTGAGTTTTAAGGTAAAACTTCAAAAGGTAATCATTCTCAAAAAAAAGAAGAAGAAAAGGATGAAATCATGTATAGATTTGTATCTGTATAATCATGTGTTTGTTTGTCGCATGATTACATTGTGTATTTTGATGAGGAAGCAATGGGTTTTTTTGCCAGAGTTGTGGGTGTAGTATTGTAGTGGATTAGTGAATTGGATAGGATTGATTATGGTTGATGAAGAGCTCGAGCTTTATTTTTCCTCTTTTGCTGATCAACTTGTGATTTCTCTAGGGATTTTTGTAGTTTGTAGTGTCGACTCGAGTCTGGATTCTCGAGTCTCGAGTCTACGGGGATCTCTTTCCGTTCCTTCCACCGCTCACACTCTCTCTATGCATCTATGCATTTTAGTGTGTATTCTCGATTCTCCATCTTGTTGCTCGGTTTTCGCTTGCCTTTTGCTGGAGCTTGCAAAGTCAGTGAATCGGAAGTGATGCTCACATCTCTGATAATAAATTCACTTTAATCTCAAGCCCATTCCATTCTCCATTCTATAATATTATACTTTCTACATCTTTTACATCTTTCTATCTGATACCATCGCATTGCATCGATAGAATATAGGCGATGCGATGGAACCAGAACCAGAGTTTGGAGTTTGGCTCGGAACTTGCACTCGGAACAACCCTCCTTCATCCGGCTAAAACTAAACTTTTCTAAGCTTTCCGCATGATGTTGTTCCTGCCTAGTTTATAATAATGTCTTGTTTCTCCCCTACCTCTTAGCTTTTATGTATATTTATATGTACAATGTACAGAGATGCATAGAGCACAGAGGTCTATTAAGCCCTGGCATTTTTTCCACGTCTACTATTACATTCCATTTTTTTCATGTTTTCTCTCTCTCTCTCTCTCTCACACATTTTTTAGTGGATTTTAGCCATGTACTACTTTGAGTTGTGAGTTGTGAGCACAAGGAACAAGTAACTGAATTTTATATGCATAGAAGTATAGACTATGTGTTGTGATGTATGTTATGGATGATAAAGTGCATAAAGGGAGGAAGAGAAATGCATTACTGTCACACATGCACTTACATTTTAGCCACGTTTTCTTCTTTACTATCCACTCACAATTATTTACTGTATAGACTTGTGCCAAACTCCAATTACGCTTGACAACCTCACGAAAAACATTCCAAATTCAGGATTCAAGATTCAAGGGAAACACAAAACTCAAAACACAAGAAATATGCATATTATGAATTAAACTTTTGGCAACATTTTCATTCTCCGTTCATTCTCATTCAGATGAGCGGATCATTATGAATTATCTTAATCTTAAATATTAAATAGTAGAGTCGGGATAAAATCAATGTAAAATATGTTGGTATTCTAATTTATAATGAATCATGAGCAACGATTTTGTTTTGTTCTCAAAAAGCAATTGAGAATCAAGTTGTTTATTTGGAAAGTACATGCAAGTATCTAGTATCGAGAATCGAGAATCCACTTTCCCTGGTTCAATTATCTGTTACGAATTACTTACGTGCACATCTACATTCTACATTTTCCGTTCTAATGGTCCATAATCACGTCAAGTGGTAGAAGTGGAAAGGTATGATGCGTTTGCTGTAGAGTCTCTATGCTCCATGTTTTCTATGTTCTTCCCTCTTTTTGATTTTTGGTCTAGTTGGTTGCTCTCTTGTTTTTGCCCTGTTGTCTGGTGAGTGGTGATAAATGGCCACGTTTGACCCACCTTATAGATTTTTTTCCACTCGTATTGATTTATTCAGTAGTACTTAAGTATATAAGCATTGGGACTTGGGAATTGAAACATTAAATGTTTGTGATTCACGCACAATTCCTCTGTATTCTATTCATATTGTGCCTTGTTTGTATTTTGTACTTGCACCTGTTTTAAAGTTAAGAGCAGGACAGAAGAACAATTTGAAATTGACAAACTATGGCTTAATTTGCATGGATAATGGACAATGGATACTTTTCTCCACGAGAAAAAAAGTTTTTGCCAGCCTTTTTATCTCCTGTCTCGTTTATCCGAGAAATATAATTGTTTTTAAATAAATGTAAAAGTTACATGTGCTCGGTCGTAGGTTAAGTTGGGAAAGTTGGGAGTTTGAATTAGGGATACTAATTTGAACACGGTTTTCTCTTGTTGCTCTTTCCTTTGGAGTGATGGAGAGTGGAGAGTGGAGAGTGGAAAGCGATGCCCCTTCATTAGATGTTAGATGATACGTATTAGATACAAGATACATGGCCAGAGGCTATAAAAATCAGTTTGTGTTTTCTGTCTAACATTTATAAATAGATGAAGGAATTAAAGCTCTTAATAAAATTCGAGTGCAAACTTTTTACTCTTACTCTTACTCTGATTTTGATTTATAAATACAAAACATGACTGGTGACTGGTGAAATATAAGTACATACATGAAGAAATACAGTAGAGAGAGAGATGAAGGATAAAATAAGAGGGAGAGTGGAGAGTAGAATCGCATTATTTGATCGGTTGATGATGCTCTTATATTTCCATGGATGATGATGACGGAGATATGGATGGTGTTGAATTGCTCTGCCTCACTAATGGATGCACTAATCTGATTTACCCTCCAGCAGGACTATGCTCTCCATTGTGGATTGTGTATTGTGTTCTATTGTATATTATATACGCACGGTGCGGTGTATGGAGTATGGATTGTGTACGTACGTACCTTTTCGTTTTCGTCTCATCCGACATCCGACCAGCACAACATACGCACTACATACCATATCATTTGCTCCCATGTATTTAAACTCATCACTTGTAACTTGTAATACAACACATACGTCACATATTCAGAATTTCTCTGTGTTTTGTATCAACTATGGATTGTCCTCTTCAAAAAATACACGGATACAGAGATGAGATGTGTAATGTGTACAAATTTCTTCCTGTGGAGCAGGGCATTACTTGTAGTTTGGAGTTTGGAGTTTCTAGTGTTACCCGAAAAAGCATCCAGAAATCGAATCGAATTCTCTCTACACCGACGCAGCCCTACGTCTACGTCTACGTCCCACCACGCTTTCTGCTTCATCTCCTTCTCTCACTTCGCTTCTTCTCTTCTTCCTCCTATCCAAATGCATACATGCACCATATGCATTGTACATGCATACTGGGGATATAATCATATTGTTCTTCCTTCTTGTACAGCTTACAGAATGGAATAGAAAGGGACTAGGGTTTTTTTGTTGTTTTTTTCATTTACATAATGCATAATACTACCAAGTACCAAGTGCATGTGTATCTAATATCTATTTAGATCTAAATATACTGTACAATACAATACAAGAATAACAATATGAGTGTCGGCACTACTCTCACACCACTCCTAGATTTATGTTTCATGTACTACATGTTCTATTATTCCGATTACTTTCATCTCACTTCCTACATTCACCATTCATCAATTACTATTTACTATGCATTACAAATTAGAAATGTACCAGCATTTCTTCACTGCTCCCTTGATCTTTTACTAGTCAATTGTCAATCGTCAATTGTTAACTGAATGGAAATGATGGACAGAAAATTGGAGGGCAAAAGAACATTCTTTTTTCCACTACATATTACATATTAGATACAAATATG
Source organism: Sminthurinus aureus (assembly GCA_034698265.1). Classification (NCBI taxonomy): domain Eukaryota; kingdom Metazoa; phylum Arthropoda; class Collembola; order Symphypleona; family Katiannidae; genus Sminthurinus; species Sminthurinus aureus. The sequence goes on from JAQGBH010000051.1 coordinate 48,028, forward strand.
ATCATGAAAAATCTTTCTTTTTCTATATTTTTGCTGTTGTTTTTTAATGGAAAATGTACCTTTTTCTTGTGATATTTTGAATGTTATACCTTAAAAATCATTTTGAAAAATGTGGACATGATACAAAAGAATGCTGCAAAGAGTATCTGTATATATGAAGAGAGTGGTAGCCAATATATAATAATAATAATAATAATAATGTAAACAGAATAGATTTACTGGCAAAGCCGTTTGACTTGGATGTTTGTGATACATGTACTTGTAGAGATTTTTTCCAAAGTCAAAAGTGGAATCAGGAATCTGGAAACTGGAATCCGGTTAATATACTATCATATACTATAGGATGGACAATGAGCAGTGAACTGTTTACTGTAGTAGTGGTTTAGTCGATATTTTGACAGAGGAATGTCAGTTGCCAGTTGGCAGCGTAGTGAACACAGTGCATAAGAATGCGAGTAAAAATCATAATTTTTCTAGTCTGTACAATTTAATGATGTTTCTGTCCTGGTCCTCGGAATTTCCTATGATTTTATGAGTCAACGATGCACTAAAGTTTTCTAGTACGAGACAATCCTCGTACTTAATGTCTCTCTAAAGCCTTAAGTCTTAAGTCGAAGCTCTAGAGACTCTAGAATCTAGACTCTAAATTCTAGACTTTGCTTTGAGTTTTGACCATACCAAGTTAGTTTTTTCTCCTCACTTTCTGCATTCTATGGTTTTTGGTGGTAGAAGGATCATCCTTTTCCCATAAATACACATGTACATAATGCATAATATAATATTGATGGTAAACAGTGAACAGTAAACTTTGCTTTTTATATTATTATGCCGTATTTTGTCTAAAAGCTAAAAACTGTTGGTTTTAATACTAGTTGTTTTTCTAGTCGTCCTAATAATAATAATAATATTATTATTATTTTGCATAATACTCTCATTAGTTTAGCAACTTGCTAAATACTAGTACTAAAACATGTCAACATTTACATGTCATGACGTAAAAGACTTTAGATTTTAGACCAACCAAGTTACAAGTCACAAGTGAGCAGAGAGAAATTCTTTGGGATTATGTGACTATGACATTGAAATTGAAATGGAGCTTCATTAACAGCAAAGTTTATTGTGCACTGACATGAGTTTGACTTGAGACTTGAGACTTGATGTTTCTCCATTCTCCATTCATTTAATAGTAATATTAAAACTAATATTTTTGTTTGTCTTTTTTTTATGTCACAGGTTTTGAAATATTGCGACCATTTACATGGAAAGTGGTATTTTAGTGAAATCCGTGCAATCTTCTCAAGACACTACCTGCTCCAGAATGTGGCGATTGAAATTTTCCTCGCGAGTCGAAGTAAGTTGAAATTTGACCATTCCGTTGATGCTATTTTACATTTATTTATTTATTTATGGGGCTTTGTAGTTTGTACCATCTTTTTCTGCTGGTTTGTTTTATGATATGTTGCAGTTATAAAAGTACTTCAATAAATTTGAAAGGTGTCCTTCACATTTCACATTTCAACACGAAATGCTTCTTTGTGTATTGTGAATTGTTTGTGCTTTTATTTTGCCGAATCCTTTGTAATTTGTTCTTTGTTGTGATTTGCCGTTTTACTTGAAGCTTGAAACAGTTGCGGATTTTTACAATTTACGCATATTTGTACTTTTAGCTCTGATGCTTGTACTAAAATTTTTATTTTTTTCAAAGAAATATCTATTATCTTTATATTATAGCTTCAAAATTCAAAATAAATAAAATCAGCTTGGAATTCACGAGTAAATTTTTTATTGTATGTAAATGTTAAATGTGAGCATGAAAATTGAAAGTTTTATTTAAATGATAAGAGATTGCTTGCCAATTTACTGATTAAATTGGCTGTACCAAAATTCAAAATATGCTCCTGACTCGATACTCGATACTCGCTACTCGATCTTTGAGCCTTGAGATTTGAGATTCAACAATTTACTCTGTAATAACTAATCACAGCCGCATATTCCAGTTCAATTCCACGCTTCACACTCACCGTTCATTTTGTATTTTATATTTGGCATTTTAAAAATGTCTTTGAATATTTCAAAATGGAACAGCACTAAATGTCTTGAGTATTGATTCAAATTATCTATTTTAAAAAACGTTGCTCATTCTTTTATTAAGTCATGTTAACAGTATTTTGGTTTTCTATTTTCCCCCATGTTCCATAATTCCTAATCGTATTCGTAAATAAGAGTTGAATGGGGGATCGGGAGTGATATTACTATTTGTGTGTGACGTGCCATCGTATTTAAATCGTAAAGTGGGATAAAGCAGTTATATTTTTGTCTATTTATCTCTGCTGTTTAGTGTATGTAAAGTGTAAAGTGTACGGTGTACGGGTTTTTTATGAAGGGAGGTTTGAACTGAAATGAAATGAATGTAGAATCTAGAATGTGTAATGTAGATGGATATGGTTCATGAGGTTGAAAAAATGGTGAGCAATTTAGATGTTTGGGTCTTTGACAAATGCTGCACTTAAACGTAAACAGTGGGCTCGTAAACTCGTAGTCGTACTCGTACTCGCTCGTTATGTCAACTTGAGCCTTTCTCACTTTTTACTTTCACATTTTTTTACTCTCCTTCCTTTTTTATATGGGTACATCCAACATCCAGTATATAGAATCTAGAATCTAGCGTGCTCCTTTAATATTTAGTGCACAATGTGTGTATAGTGTATATACAATATACAAGCAATTTGTAATTCCAAAATAAAGATAGGAGTATCCACATAATAATTTTTATATTGTTCCCCTCTTTCTATTTCTTTCTATGATATTTTCTATTAAAACTCCAGAACAAATGCTCATATGAATGAAAGTGCAAGCTGAAAATTAGGAGTATGTACTACCTGAGACTGAGACAGATCTGTGTATTTTTTGTGTTATTTATATATTATTTTCCCTCATAACAATTTTTTTGGATACTTTGAGTTTTGAGTAAAAAGGTGGAATGAGCCTTACATTTTAAAAATAAAGATTTACGTGGTTAAAAAATGAGTATCCTTTCCGTTTTCTGTTCATTTAGATCGTCTCGTCTCTCGTCTCGTTCTGCTTCGACTGCTCTTGTCTTGTTTGTTGTTGTTGTTTTTTCGAGCTTCTCTCGAGTCTCAAGGGTCTCGTCTATGCTATTTACTATTTACAGTACATAAATACATAAATAAACACCTCATATGTACAATGTACACACTTGGGACTCGAGACTTGAGTAGACAGGAAAAGGATTCCTCTCTACAGATTTGAGTGAGTTTGACCTTTCCCCAATTTCCTTGCCCTCTTTGTTTACTTTGGTAATATGTGTAATGTGTAGACTGTAGACAAATAATTATGGAAAGTTCAATTGTTCAAAGCAATGATGTCATTCTTCAGATTTATTTTGGATGTTGGATCTTGGATCCCCTGTAATTTATTGCTGTTATTAATTACTTTACACATACTTTGAACATGCGCCTCTGTACTCGTCATGTATTTTGAATGTACAATTTAGAATAGGGTTGTTTGTACTAGTTGTTATCTTGAAATGATATCAAATGGATATCCCATACAGTGGAATATAAAGAGAGAGAGAGGATTTTGGTTAATGAGAATGGAAAAAACTTATAATATTACTGATATTTCGGAAGCCTAGAGGCTAGAGGGAAAATTTGTGTAAGAATTCGTTAGTTATGAAAATTTTGAAACAAAAAAGGGAATCCCTGATTACTATTAACTAGACACTATAGACGGTTCCCTTGTTTCTGGTTTCGTCAGTCTCTACTGATTCCATGATTAGTAATGAATTGACAAGAAGTGGCGAATAAAAGTGTTAACGTGTGTTATTAAGGCGTAAGGCTCCTTGGATCACAAGTGCCGACAGAGTGCTCGAGATGCGAGTGATGATCATCTTGATGAGGGATTTTTCATGCAACAAACTTTTTTCTTCTCTACTCTTTCTCCCCTTTTCTCCAGTAATTAGGTGCAATTACATACAACATCCAGTATACAGTATACGATATAAAATGTAGATGTGGAGAGCACAACTTTAGTCTTATACTTTTATCTTATATAAATCTGAAGCATTTGTGATTTGTGATTTTTGTGCAAACAAAGTTCTCTCTGAATTTCTTTCAATCTTTTATGTATATAAATTTTGGTTTTATACATTTAATCTGTCGTTGACCCTTTTATGATTTGTAGTTTGTATGACATGAAAATGTTGATAAAACAGGAGATTCTGCTTGTCTCCAGTAAAATTAGTAAAATCAAACCAAACAAAGTACATCATGCCATACAATAGCATACGATATTCTGTAAGAATATTAAGCATACAAATGAGATAATCATGGAACCATTGAACATTGAAGTTTGAAGGATGTCTCGAATCTCGAATCTCCGATGTGTATGATTTGTGCACTGAAAACTTAAACAATAACTATGTACAAAATACATGAAGATTGAAGATGCATGATGCATGATATTTGATATTTGATACAGAAAGTCGAGAGGATTTGGAGTTTTTGAGTTTTTGAGAGTGTCGGTGGAAGGCTAATATTTAAAAACGCCTTGTTTATTTAGTGCCGACTTTTCAAAGCAATGAAATTCATCCGTCTTCACGTTTATCTGTGAGCTGTGAGGATGGAGCTAATGAGGGACCAGTTCTTTTCTGGGACTACGCGCTGTGGACATCAAGTTCCTCCCTCATCTCTCCTCTCCCTTTTTTTTCTCTACATGTGTATTTCTTCTCCTTCTCGCCTCGCCGCATTATGCATTAGTAATTGTGGAGATACAATGTACAATGCACAAGACATAGACATTAGATGTTAGATACTAGATACTAGATACTAGATAGATGTGAGATGTGCATGTAAATTGTAGATGCATCTGAAAAAAGTGTATGCTTAATGCTTATGCATTATAAATGTCTTGAAACGTGCAGAATAAAATGTGCACGAGTAGGATAATATTATGATAATATACGAAATGAAATCATTGCGTGATTTTCACATGCTACAATAATGGCCAATGGACCAAAGAACATAGAGTATAGCACACCTGAAAAATCCGGATGATTATCTCACAGATACTTTGTCATCTTTTTGTTATTTTCCCCTGGAAAATTGAACAACTGGAGTCTGAATTTTGGAGGGCAAACGTTACATTGTACAAAATCACCATCATCATCATCATCTTGTTACGTAAACTATAACTAGCAGGGAGTGTTTGGTGCAGGCTGTAGACTTTAGAGTCGAGAGAGAGAGTCGAGTATCGAGTAGATTGCAGAGAATAATGGAAAAGAAGAGGATTGTGATGGTGGGAGCTACGAGGTTATTGTTAGTTGTTGGTTGTTGGTAAAAACGTCACATGTTGATTCTCATGTGTGTATTTTATTTCATTCTTTCTAAATGATCTGTTTCACCTCACCTCATCTCGCCTCATGTGCTCATGTGCTCATTTGCTGCTAGTTTTATTATCTTGAGTTATACTCATTGCTCATGCTTCTCATCTGCTATTTACTATTTATGTCCATGTTGTGAATGATACATAATAATATTCAATAATATCTGATACGTGCTTTTGCTGTATTCTGCTTAAAAATCTATAATCTATAATCTACACATGTGTACGTGCTGCCAATAATAATGAGACTAATTTTAAGATGATTTCAATCAAAAACGTAATGATAATAATGATATTTTTATTTTCAGCGTCCGTAATGTTTGCCTTCCCCGATCAAGCAACGGTGAAGAAAGTGATCAAAGCACTTCCGCGTGTTGGTGTTGGAATTAAATATGGAATTCCACAAACTAGGTAAGCTCCAAACTCCAAGCTCATATTCTCCTGTGTTTTTATGTTCAAAATTCAAAATAAAACCCGCGTTTATTATAATTTATAATGTTACGTTTATTATTGTAGATCGGTTATCTATATTCTATATCTTGTCAATTGAGAGCTGGTTTTCTCGTATTATTCTCAGGAACTATCATTTTATTATCATAAGAAGAAGAATAATAATAATATAGTAAAAAAAATATACGTTTTCTTTCAAAGTCTAGAGTTTCTTCTTATCTTCAAACTTGGAACAAAGGAAGAACAGTAGTTTAAAACATTCTACATGAAATAAAATTTAAAAGATGGAAGAGGAATAATATGTAGTCATCTGACTGACTGCTGTCCTGTCCGACGCCTCGTAGTTCGGAGCTCGTAGTATGTAGTATCGTAGGCTCATAATATTTGTGTACATTGTAGATTGTACATATGCGTGGAATCTTGTCACTCTCCTTGTGAAATGAAATGACAGGTCAGTGGTGATTTTGTCGTTTCACAGCAACTCACTTGCCCGATAGTTGAGATGAAGCAACATGTTTAGTATTATTCAAGGCGTCAATCGTCGTAAATATATCATGAGGTTGAGACTTTAGTTGAGTTGAGTTGGAATTAAACTCGAGAAGGAACCGAGAGCTGATATGTTCATGTTGATTGTTGATATCCCAGTAGATTGAACATGGAGCGGTTTAGAGTTTACAGTTTACTCTTTAGGGTCCTTTATTTCCACTAGCTTTCGTCCTTCGTATATTATGTAGACTTTGTAGTTTATAGTAAAAAGTATTAGTATTATTATTATTATTATTGGTGCTAAGGTCTACAGTGTATTATACGTGCTTATATTTTCATGTGCATTCACATGTGGAGATAGTGGAGGGATACGTGAAGAGTTTCTTGTCTCTTGTGTTCTGTTGTCTTGTGATGAAAATGAATCGGATATAATGTATAAATTCTTGGAGAATTTGAGTAGAGAGACAGAGGGAGAGGACTTGATTCGTTCACGTTTGGCTAACCTGCATACGAGGGTAGGGTTAAATCATCAGTGACATCAGTTGGAACTTGTAAAGAAAAGGAGTTGAGAGAGACAGAAAAAAATGACTGTTCTCTCTTTTCTACATACGTGCTTCATTGCTTCATCCTTTCCTTGTTTTTTCGTCCTCTTCTTCCTCGTCGTTCTCATCTTCGTCCTCTCTTGTCGTTTAAAGCTCTTCTTTCCTGGATTTATGTTGATGCTATCTCGATCCTCGATTCTAGATTCTAGATTCTCGATGTATCCCTTTTGGCCTTCGAGTTTTAAGATTCAAGATTCTAGAATCGAGATTCGAGATGGACAGAAAGTAAAGAAGGAAAAAGATACTGGAATCAGACGACATGACGTGCTCACTCACTCACTCACTTATTCACTCCCATTAGTTTTTTACCTTCTCGTCGATCGTCGACTCAGGATCTAAGTTTTCTTGTAAATACCAGTTTAGCAGTCATCCGTATGCTGAATGCTGAAATGGTCAAACACTGGAACTGGAAAGCCAAGGGAAAATTTCCGCTTTTTTATTTGTTGATTTTTTAAATGTTACCTTTTGAATTTTGAAATTAAAACTGTTGTTGATCGTTGATCTTTGAGTTTTGATTGTTTTTGATATCAACTATCAAATTGATTGGGGCAAATGTTACTGTTTTTCTTTGAGACTCGAAACTCGAGACTAGCGACAGCTGCCTTTTTTGTTTTAATTAAGGCTTAGATATTTTTAAAGGATAAATTTGCTCTGGGGTTCTCAAGTTTTATTGACAGTCACATCCTTTTTTCATCCATTTTGTTTACTTTGTTTGCGTAAAATTGAGTAAAATCCCTTGGTTTATCCACAAAAAAGAGTCAATTATTTTCAACAAAGGCAAAAAAAAGAATATTTTGTTCCGTCATCTGTTGGGAGTTTGGATTTGGATTTTCCTGTGTAGCACTTGTATTTTTTCTGCGTAAGCAGCTTCTCACATCTTCTTACATGAGACTCGCTCAATTTATCGTCCTTGTCATTTTAAAAGGTGTAATACAGGAATAGGAATAATTTTCTCATAGTTTTCTCCTAAGCCTGTTCGTGTCCAGTTCCCAGTCAAATTTTATCCAAATTATATCAATCATTATCAACTGACAATTTTGAATATGTATTTACCTAATGCAAGTGTTAGGCAAGAAAATGACTTGATGTACAATGCACAATGCACAGTGTACAGTTGCGTGATGGTGGACGAACAGAATAAAATATACATTTTTCACACTCCTGTCAGTCTCAAGGCTCAATAGTCAAAAGTCAAAAGACGTGAAACAATCTACGACCATGTTTTATTCACAGTACAAAATATACAAAATGTAAATACAAAGTAGAGACAACATGAATTTTCTTGCTTTGCTTGGTTGTTTGTTGTTGGTTGTATTTCCAATTTTGAATAATTTACAATAATTTATAAGTCTCTGTGGTTGAGGCAGGGGTCAATTTGTTATTCCATGGGAAAGATTAAAGACAATTATTAAGTATTGAGAATTATTCAACTTTTCTCCCTCTGCATCTCTGTTTGTATTTGAGTTGGATGTTGGATGTAATAGCGTCTTGACCCCAACCTCCTGTCATCTTTCCATCAATCAGTAATTTTTCTTGTTCTGTGTAAAACTTGTCAAAGCTCTGTTGTCTCTGGTCTCTTGTCTTTTTTACTTTTGTCACGTCTTTGTCTAAAATCTATTGTACATAAGAACTTTATACAAGTACTGTAGAATGTAGAAGACAGAAGCAGAGCTAATCCAAACAAGCTGTTATTTTTTATTTTTGATGCCCCAAAGAACTTTTCTTCCTTAGATATTTCCACTGCTTTTTTAACCAATAATAAGTTTCAAATCTTGAATCTTGATGATCATTGAGCATTGATTTACAAAATATTATTATTATTACTATTATTAGTTCATCATCTGGTTTTGTTTTTTTGTAAGTTTGGTTTGGTTTGGTAAGGTATAATTATACAGAAGCTCAAAACTCAAAGTCTCAATTCTCAATTCCTTGTTGGCTGCAATCAAAAACAATTTGAATATTAATTTTGTGGTTGAGAGTCTCATTTGAAAGAAATTATACGGTCCTAACCTTCACCTAATTACTTCAAGAGGAGATTCAATTATAAATTTTCTTACCTTTGTTCACTGTACTAGTTGATTTTGATATTGATATTGTTATAATATATTGAGCTTGCAGAAAGGAAGGAATAGGTTTTTGACGATAAAAGTGAAAATTGTGGTTTTTCAGGTTGTGTGAATGAATTGTGTTTTGAGTCTCAATTCTAGACTCTAGAGTTTTGATTCTACAGTTTTGAGTTTGATTCCTTCAACATTCAATTGAGATTCGGATTGAGTTCTCTATTTCAAATCAAATATCAAATCTTTTCTTTCCGTGTTATTTGCCTCAGTGAGACAGCAAAAATTACCCTTATGAGCACCACTGAAACTAGATTGTGTATTTGGTATCTTATCTAGTTTCTACTTTTTACTGTACAATGTATAACGTATGTAAATAATGAAATTTAATGTGTGTATTAGTTTTTGATGACGAATTGACTGTTAGATCGCTGCATGTTCCAAAATCATTTGTTAATTACACATCCAGTGGACTCAAATCAAAATGGGAATGGAAATTTTGTTTGTTTGTTCGAGGTTCTTGGTTGTAGACACTAGTCACTTATACAAATGGAGAAAGAGGAATAGAGATGGGAAATAGCGAGGTTCTGATTGCTCAATCAAAATCAAACAGTCAGCAGTCACTCACTGACTTTTGAGTCAGTGAGAAATGAAAATGAGAAATGATAATAGGATATGAATTCCTAATGAACACACACATGCTATCCGTGGTTAATCGTGATTGACGGGACCGACAGGGTTAGACCAGTTTCATACTTTTATTCTAATTAATTTTGTAAACCTCTGAAATCATTTCTACTCAAGATTCTAGATTCTGGATTCTAGATTCCAGGTTCCAGATGTGAGCATGCACAATGTACAAAGTACAAAGTAGATAAAATTGTTTGAAGCATAATTATTGTAAAAATTCAAACTTGTTTGTCTGTTTGTTTTCTTGTCCACTGGTGACTGGACTGGCGAGTAGTTATTTGTTTACCTACGATATTTTGCTCGTCATTTATGTTTCAAGTCTCAAGTCTGTTTATACGTATACTGTATAATCGTATGCATTTATTATTGTTCCCGTGTTCACCGTTCACACGTTTGATGATGGTCGATATTTTTCTGAATTCCATGACAAGTTTTAAAATAGTTGTTGAATCTTGAACCCAAATCAAAATTAAAATCCTAGTTGTAAAAAACCACTTTGATGCTCCCCTCTAATTCTAATACAATTGGGACAAAGAGAGCAATATATTTTAGATGTTGGATGACAAATTGGAATTTGGAATCCCCCAACATTTTCAATCCTAAGCTCCTGTCTCCTGTCACTTTATAAATATGATGACAGTAAACCAAGTTGATATAATCCGATTTCATTTGAGTGCCTCTACGAAGCAGAATATAGAATATAGAATGTATAATGATGAATGTGGGACATTGGACTAGTCGATGATTTTATGCAGTTGGGTTTTAGTTTTTAGTTTGCATAGAACATAGAAAATAGGAATCGATCAGAAATTTAAACTCTAATGAGGAATTTATCCACAGTATCGAGAGAAATGACATGAAGAGATGAAGTTTATTTTTAATAATGTTTTTTTTTCTTTTTACAGACGAGCATCCATGATGAGTCCTCGACAACTCATGAGATCTTCAAATATGACTCAAAAATGGCAGCGACGTGAAATTTCCAATTTTGAATATCTCATGTTCCTCAATACGATTGCAGGTGAGTTTCGGATTTGTTTGTTCATTTGATGTGTAGTACACAGCATACGGCGTACGAAAAGAAAATTATTAAATTACGCTCAAGGCTTTGTGCTTTGTAAATTAAAATCAGTCGAGTGTATTTTGTATATAAAAAATTCTAGAGTAAAGCTACGCTATTTCTAGCTTCTAGTAATTTTCGACATCATAACTCATAATTTTCCATTCTATACCTTTGAATGATGAGAGTCATTTTAAATTTTCATCAAAGCTCAAAGCTCAAAACTCAAAAATCAAAACATCATTTGCTTGATTGAATTTAATTGGGATTGTCCTATTGTTTTTTGTACTGTTTCATTTCATTTTGACTTTGAATTTTGACCAACAGGCCGAACATACAACGATTTGAATCAGTATCCCGTCTTCCCCTGGATTTTAACTAATTATGACGCTAAAGAACTGGACTTGGGTCTATCCAGCAATTACCGGGATCTCTCCAAGGTGAGCAACATTTTTATTTATCCTTCACTCTTACTTTTTATTTTGTTCTCTTCTTTCTCTTGTATTGCCAAAAGGGCAAACCAAAACGTTGTTTTTTGTGCTTTGTATCCTACTAAACTGTAAACCGTACTGCAAAAACAAACAAAATACTGTTTATTTTTTTATTCTTGATTTTGTATAGTCGATTTTCATCGATTTTTTCCCGTACTTTTCAGTTTTATGCTTTATTGTTCAAGGAAATTAATAATCGAATGATCATGGGAGTTTTTAAACATTGTTTATTTTATTTAGCCTGTTGGAGCTTTAAATCCTAGCAGAAGAGCCTATTTCGAAAGACGTTATTCCGGTAAGTTTGTCTCTATAAATTATAAATTATAAATATTATTATAAAAAAAATGTGCTGAAATACTATTTTTTATGATGGCTTCTTTAAAAACTAAATTTTTATGAATATCAGTAAACTGAACAAAAAAGATTTCTTATCATATCATAATATTATGTTGTTAAATAAATAGAATGGGAGCACGAGTCGATTCCGCCTTTCCATTACGGGTCTCATTATTCTACAGCTGCGTTTACACTCAACTGGCTTTTAAGAACGGTAAGCAGAATCTTTTCAAGAGTAGTAACAAAACTATTACATTACATGTTACAAATTTCTTTCAGAGCATTTTCATCTGTCTATGCAATCTTTGGATATTAGGAGACCTCTTCAATCTTCAAGTACTTTGTGTACATTGTTTCTTTTACAAAATGCTGTACAACTCTTTTTATTCTTTGTTTTCACAGGAGCCCTTTACAACCATGTTCCTTGCTCTTCAGGGTGGTAAATTTGACCATCCCAACCGTCTCTTTTCATCCATCTCTCTGGCTTGGAAAAATTGCCAAAGAGATACATCGGATGTCAAGGTGTGTAGTGTGTATAGAATCTTTTAAAGTTATAACAAAGTCATTTTTTTATTATTAAAAAAACTTTGATAATAATGTGCAATTTTACATAATGTTTTTAGGAACTGATTCCGGAATTATTCTATCTACCTGAAATGTTCACAAACACGCATCGTTACAAACTGGGAGTTCAAGATGATAATTCAGAAGTTGATAATGTACAGTTACCTCCATGGGCTTCAACTCCCGAAGAATTTGTTCGAATTCATCGTATGGTAAGGAATTAGTAATAAGCAAATATTTCTGTGTGCATGAAACTCATTTTAAATGAGTTTAAGATTGTAAGTAGATAAAGAAAGTATAAAGTATAAAAGAAGATTGCGGAATTTGATTTAATTTTCTTTTGGTGGATTTGACAGGCACTTGAGAGTGAAATTGTGTCTTGCCAGCTGCACCAGTGGATTGATCTTATTTTTGGCTACAAGCAGAGAGGTGAGTCGAGTTTCAGTTTCAGTTTGAGTTGGTTCAATGTCTCAATGTCTCAATGTTGAATTATACATCGAGACTGATTTATTTCATTGTGACTTAAAGTAAACGACCAAATACCAAATGTACCTACTCCCGTCTCTTCTCTACGCTACTTCACTTCAATTCCGTCTACTGTCTACTTTCTACAGGCAACTTGTATCGTTATACATTATATTATATAGACACAACGTCCGTTTCCCGTCTGATCTGTGATGGGAATTAGAGAATGTGTTTTTAGTTAAACATGATGATGCTCGCTCAGTTGTTCATTCACTTGCTCCTTCTCTCTCACTCGCTCGTCATCATTTACAGGGGAACATGGAATATACTACCACTCCATTCTATGCCATGAAAACGGGTATGCATATAGTCGCGTGTTCATCTTGTTGCCTAACGTCACGTAAGCCCAAAACTGAAGACTGTCTCATTCTCCGTTCTATTTTCTGTTTTATACCACCAACAAGAAACGAGAACCATGGCATGGCAAGAGTTATTAGGCAAATACAAGAGAATGAGTGGTACTTCCCATTGGTCTTAGGTCTTAGACAAACAGTAAGAGAGAGAGAGAGAGAAAGAGAGAGAGAACTTGGTTACTTGTGTTTGTGTCTGTACGGATATTTTTCCTTCCTTTCTTTCTCACAATTCCATAGAGTTTGCACTTTAGAACTTGGAACAGGGAAAAAAGCTGAGAAAAATGTTTCGTGAAACAGGGCTATTTTCAAAACCGTTTTCTCCCAAGGGAATTTTCTCTAGATTCTAGATTCTAGATTCTAGGCTCTACATTTTAGACACTAGACACTAGGCACTAGACATTCTCTAAAGATTTAGCTAAATGAAATGCGACAAGCTTTTCCCCTTTTAACTCTATTCATTCAAGTCTTCTAGATTCTAGATTCTACATTTTGTGCTTTCTAAATTCTGTAAATAATATGGTTTATTCCACACTTTTTTCGCATACAGACTTAATTAAACTTAAAAAGATTGAACAAGTGAAGAACAGATGAGATGTAGGTTTTTAAGTAAAAGTAAGAAAATATTCATTTGAAATTCTATGGTGAATCTACAGAGTGTAGATTGTAGATTGGAGATTGGAGGCATTTTTAGTGTGTGCATTCTACTTGGTATGGGTTTCTTTATTGGTTTGGCTTTGAGTTTTCATTTGTTTTTGTGAGAACTGGAATTTGTCCAGTGTCCAATTTAGACTGGAAAGAATTTTTATTATTTGACCACTAAATATGGAATACGAAACATGGAATGCTTGAAGTAAATGTACAATGTAAACAGTGCACAGTGATATATGATGTATGTGGAGCCTTTTTCCGTCCAGTGTCTATCCCGCTACAACTTTATTTATAATATGATTCAAAATTCAAAAGCAAAAGCAAGCCCTGTAAATCCTCAGCTGTCTCATGGACATGGAGCGGGAAGGAGATGAGGGAAAATGTATATTGTATCTTGTATGATATTATTGTATGAAGAAGAGAGAGCCACTAAAGACTAAAGAGAAGTAGAAAAAAAGGGGGAAAGAATAATCCAAGTTGAAGACAGATCGTCGTGTGGTGGCGGCGGTTCGGCGATGGACTCATTCCTTGAATTCCATTCTTTCATTTTTCCTATGTACAATGTACTCCGTATAATTTGTATAGTGTATTGTGAATTGTAAATGCTCATGTTCATCCTCTTTTGTTTTTATGAGTTATATGAGTTATGTTGAAGGGAATTATATTTTGTTGTTGTTCCAACAAGAGTAAATAGTAAATAGCCTTAATGTGCCTTCTTAAAATGAAGTTTGTACTTTGTACCTTGTGCCGTATCATAAATTGTGATAGTTTGAGGCAAAAATGAGGCTGGATGTCATTGTTGACAGTTGTTTGTCTCTAGACTCTTTATTCTATATTCTAGTCTCTAGTCTCTAGTTTGTAGTAATAAGTTGTCAGTGTGTTGGATTTTATATGCATGTAGAATGTAGAATGTAGAATTTATAATGTACAGGAGCATATTTCCAGGACAAATGAGCATGTTTCCTTTTTAATACCTAACTGTTTTGTTTACATCTTGTTTGCTGGTTGAACAACAATGATTTACCATCCACTAAATAAATAATAGGCAATATTTAGCTGCACAGTACAAAGCACAAAGTACAAAGCACTGCATAATATTTCATATGCTTTGTTTATAACATGGACAACAGAGAGAGAGAGAAAGAGTAATCATACTAATAAGTGAAGGAAACCAGACTTTGAGTGGTTGTCATCATCATCATCATCTGGATCTTTATATTTTGATTTATGCAATCTTCCTTGTTGATCCTTGACCACCCCAGTTGTCCATGTACCATTATCCTGTAATAAATTGATTACCTGGCACGTATTTGTCCTGATTCTAAATTCCCGATCCCGATTCCCAGTTCGTGTCTCAAAACTCAAAATCAATAAAAAGGAAAAGGAAAGAGAAGCATGGAGAGAGCAAACGTATAAATATGTAGGAAATTTGTAAAATGTAGAATGTAGACATGTTGATATTATATTATTATACATTGAACAGGTATTATGTATTAGATATTAGATATTAGATATTAGGTATTGTGTTGCTCAGCTCCTGCCGTTCATTGAATCTTGTGTGATGTATGTTGTTTGTTGTTTGTTGCTGGTTGTTGGTATTTAAGATACAAAAGGTCCTCCTCCTTTTTCCATTTAAACTCTTCGTAGGGGGCTTGTTTGCTTTCTAAAGGTCGTGATAAACTGTTTAATTAGTGGCGTCCAATTTTTTCTGGATATTATACTCTGTGTATAATATGTTGTGTATTGTATACTCCATCTTTGTTTTTACTACAGTAAACTCTAGTCAAGTAGCATACTTGGGCTACTCGATGTTCATCTTTTTTCCATATATTCCATATTCCATACATGAGCAATAATATTTTGCACAAGGAAAACGTTTACTTCTGAAAAGTATGATAATAATAGGAAACGGGTAACTTATTCGATGACATATTGAATATTGAACGTTCCCAAAAAATAGCTTCATGTCAAGTTTTTTAAGTACATTGTATGTATACATAAAATTGTTGTTTTAAATTTGATGGATTTATGTCATCACATATCAAAAATTACAAATCACATGCTATACGGTATTTAGTTACAATGGTATCTGCTGTATTGTACATATATTGTACACAGTGAACATTGTGTACGCCTGTTGGTGTTACAACTAGGAAAAAGTAAGTTGGAAAAGAAACAAGTTTGTGAATGAGAAAACCAAGTGTAAAATCCATTTTTGGGTTAGGGTAAAAATTGTGAATGAGTAATTTGAGATATGAGCAAAGTCCCAAATCCAAAATCCAAAGTCAGTTTTTGCGGTGTCATATTTCCAAACTCCTATTAAACCAACAATTAGCTTAGCGTAAATTGTAAATCCTAAATGTTTTCTTCAGACCAGACCAGACCAGACCAGACCAGACCAGGCCATTCCCCATTCCAGTCATTCACTATTCAGCTAAGCGTAAGGACTAAGGACGAGCCACGAGATTGTATATTGTATGCATTATATCACGAGTAGTAAGGAAATAATTTGGTGCTACTCATGTCATGTCTACTGTCTAGTGTCTAGCATAAGTTATTTCATAGATTCTAGCTTCTAGCTGCATAACATTGGCTTTTGCATTGACTGCTCATGATTCTTCCTACAATAGAAAATGAGTACTATGTAGGAAATCATAATTACTCCGGCGACCACACAGAAATTAGTGAGGCAGAACCCAGAACTGTACATGTGAAAGTAAAAGTAATTAAGTGAGTATCGAGTATGTAACCAGTAACCAGTAACCAGGATCCACTAGTAGAGAACGTAGTACTGGAATTCCAGAAATAATACGTATACTTATGGATAGATTGGATTGTCTGTGTACAGTGTACGAATGCATGCATAATATATTGATGTAGTACAAAGTATTTTTGAATGAAGTAAGCTGAGCTGAGAAATTAGTGTCTGTGTTCTGTGTGTAAAATGTAAAATGTAGCAAGTAGGAGAGAATATTGTGAGTTGACATTTCCAGCTACAACTAAACTGTAACCATCACATCTGAAATCAATTTACCGTAGCCATCCGTTTTTGTTTACAACTTGATTCAAAATTATGTGAGGACTTGTGCTACACGTTATAATACATGTGCTATGCATTCTGTATGTCTGTATGTGGCATCCACAATCCACAGTTATGAAATCATGTCCATTTTTTCAATATAACTTTAGTATACAATAAATGTATTGGAACGGAAGTTTTATACCCCTGCTTTTCCTTTCCTTCAGTTTTATGTCTGTGTAAGTACTTTTATATATGTGTGAGAGAGACGGAGACTGGAAGTTGGAAATTGGAAGTAGGTACATGAAAGTTGGAATGGGCTTTAAGTCACAATGCTCCATCTGTGGATTTTTCTGTCGTATTATTATTACTATTATTTCTTTCTGAATGAGCAACAAAGATTTTAAAGGTTTCTTTTTGCATTTTGTTAATCAACCATGATTTTTTTCTGACAACAGGACCGGAAGCTGTACGAGCTACAAATGTATTTTACTATCTTACTTATGAAGGAAGTGTTGATTTGGATTCTATCAGTGACCCGGTCATGATGGAGGTAAACTAGATTAAATTATATACAACTCATATGAATGCAAAACGTTTGTAATGGTACCTTTTCGATTTCCTCTTTTTATTGTAATTTGTGCATTAATGTGGAAAATTGTTTTTTTTTCTATAGGCAATTGAAAATCAAATAAGAAATTTTGGACAGACTCCGTCACAACTATTGATGGAACCTCATCCTCCAAGAAGCTCTGCAATGCACTTGGTAAGAAGAAATCATTTTTTGAATACCTTTTCTGTTGATGATAAATGATGAAGGATGTATTTATTTTTTAATTTGATTGACTACATTACGCTTTACTCTTACTATTGTTTTTGTTTTTTGTTACAGTCACCAATGATGTTTTCAACTGTGCCGGATGATGTGTGCATGGTAATGAAATTCCTATCCAACTCTCCAATTTGTCACATTTCAGCAAATACTTATCCTCAACTACCATCTCCATCCGTCGTAACAGTGACAAGTAGTCAGAATTTCGCCGTGAATAAATGGAATTCTTCTTACACTGGTATTTTACACTACATACATCCATTATAATAAATCGAATTACTTACTGGTTATTTAAGTTTCAAGTACAAGTTATAAATAAATAATGTTTTGTAATTCCTTTTTACAGCTTCTTTACATTCACCAAGTTTTGCAGAAACCACACCAAATATCGCCTCAAATTTACCTTTAATAATGGATCCAGTTTTAGCTCAAATTAATAATCAACATTCCAAAAGACATTTAGGAGATAATTTTAGTCAGAAAGTGAAAATGCGTTCCAACTGCTTTGTGACAACAGTGGATTCAAAGTTCCTCATCGTAAGACTTTACTCTATTTCCATTTCTATAAATTCAACGAGTCATTTTAAATACTACGTGCTTTAGAATCTCTATTTCTTACACTCATTCTTGTATTTTGTATTTCAGGCTTGTGGTTTTTGGGATCACAGTTTTCGAGTATTTTCTACTGAGACAGGTAATAAAATATAAAATATGTGGAGAATTGTACGTATCTTTACCATTTGCTTTTTTTCTTGTTGTGTAATAATAATTCTATTTTATTTATAATTTAAGATTCAATCCCATTTTGACAACATATACAAATAATAATCTTCATCTTCTCTTTCTTTTTTAGCTAAAATTGTACAAATCATCTTTGGACATTTTGGAGTCGTCACTTGTTTGGGACGAAGTGAGTGTAACATCACGTCAGATTGTTACGTAGCTTCCGGTTCAGCTGACTGTACAGTTCTTTTGTGGCATTGGAATGCTCGTTGTCAAGCTATTGTGGGTGATGGTGAAAATCCAACTCCACGTGCAACTTTAACTGGTCATGACACACCCGTTTCTGCACTAGTCATTTCAGCAGAATTGGGTACTTTTTTCGAACTTTATTCGAATAATTATTAAATACCAATATCTATATTCTATAGTGATGTAAACTTTTATACATAATATTTGGTATACTTTTCAGGTCTCGTTGTTAGTGCATCAGAAAGTAAGTACAAGTAGATAAAAACAATGATTTTCAGAGTATTTTCATAGTAGTTGCAAAAATTGAAGTATATTTTATAAAATGTTTCTTTATTTCTTATTTTTTTTAGATGGTCCAGTTCTTGTTCACACAACTTTTGGTGACTTACTTCGCACATTAGAATCACCAAATGGTTTCAACTGTCCAGAAAATGTTGCCATGTCTCGAGAAGGCATTGTTGTTGTAGGTTATGAGAAAGGAAATGTTGCTGCTTTTACAATGAATGGAAGACGTTTAAGACATCAAACTCATCATGACAGTATTCATGTACGATATTTTTTTATAATTTATAAATGCACACTTTAAATGAATCATATATCACAAACCCTCATATTGTACCACTATTGTATTACTCAACTTTTTGTATCTTTTAAAATTTACAGTGTATGCTTTTAAGCCGTGACGGCGAATATTTAATCACAGGAGGAGAAAAAGGTATGTATAGACTAGAAAAATATTTGAAATATAGTTGCAGATGAAAATGATATATTACATTTATAAATATATGAAAACTATAATAATTACCTACAACTACTTTTGATGTTCAAATATGCACTCGTTGAATTATTTCCTTTTCTTTTTAGGAATTGTGGAAGTGTGGCGTACTTTCTCCTTGGCTTTACTTTATGCGTTTCCAGCATGCGATAGTGCCGTCCGCTCAATCGCCCTTTCACATGACCACAGGTAATTAATTTGATCCACTTATATTTTTCCATAATTGCAAGAATTTAAAATTGTATACAATTGTTCACTTCTCCAACTACTTCTAATACTGAAATAATAATATTGATCATTTGTATTTTTAGATTTCTCTTGACGGGATTGGCAACTGGTTCCATTGTTGTGTTTCATATTGACTTTAATCGCTGGCACCATGAATATACAACATTTTTCAACAAATGCTAAACTATATTTAGCAGCTAAATACCTCTAGAGACAAAAGTATAAATAATGTATTGTAATTCTACGACTTGAATTGAAAATTTTTCGACAAAGAAGAAGGCGGAAGGTTAAGGGAGAAAGAGGAAAGTTTCTCGTTTTTTCCCATTTATAGGGTATATACATTCCGTGTATGATTAATAAATTACTTGACTTACAATTAGTTGAGTAATTATTATGGTTATACGAAAACGCACTACAAAAAAGTGGCCAAATGTAAAAAGCTTATAGGATACATATAAATTAGAAATTATGTAAATAAATACAAGAAATGGTATATTATAACTTATACAACTTGTAACTTATTGCTATTTAACAAAAACTGTAATAGCTAATAGCTACACACTTATTTTGTGAAAGAATTATATTATATGATATAAAATACATAGTTAGATATTAAATATGCAATACAAATAATTTACCAATTAGGTACATGCCGTAAGGAAATGAATAATATTGTAGATATACAAAATGTATTATACATTATACAAAACAATACTATACAAAAGTACTTTGCTTCGTGCTTGCGTATATTATGTAAGTGAAAGCTTTTTGATGGTGAAAACTTCTATTCACTTTGTCTAAAACGTAATGTACGTCACAATTATTAGTATTGTAATTGATGACTATTACACAAAACGTAACTTGTGTATTGTGTATGGACAAGGTATGCATAAATATATTCTGTCCAATAAGGAAAATTATGCTGATATCCTATAATATATTATATACTAACATTCTACTATATATGCTGAAGTAAATTTTATTATAATAAACTAAATTATAGCAACAAATATAATTAGATTATATACAAACAAATTGTAAGATCATTTAAATAAATATAAGTACTTCTTTACGCAAAAAGCAAAACTAATATGATAATATACAATATATAAAAACGATTTCCCTGTGAAACCAGATATAATTTGTACAATTTAATAATTACACAAAGTGTAACCATGTGTGTGTAACTTAATGTACACAAAGGACGTGTACGAAATGAGAGTCAATGTGTGGATTGTGAATTGTGAGTAAACTATATATATAATATACTTTTTAAAACACACTTCAAAGTGGACGGTTGTACGAGTAAAAGAAAAAATGATCATTGTTCATCAGATAAAAAGAAGCAAGGTAATTGATAATATATTATGCAACTATGCAATACTAATATATATAAAATGTCTAAAATGGCATTGCAATGATCCTATAGCATATAGCATATATATATAGCATAATATGCAATTTATTACAATTTTATTTGTAATTTTAATGCTAAACAAGGACAAAGTCCTCTATAATAATTTATTAACGATAAAATGTAAACTTTATTACTTAATAAAATGTAGGGAAAGTAAAATTTGGATGAAAAAAGGAAAATGCTAATGGACTAAAAAAACCTTATCTATCTATAATAAATATAAATAATGTGCGTGAACGTGAAAAGAGTGAAACAAAGAGAAAACGTTTTTATGGTATTTGGAGTTTGGAGAAATGGTGAAAGTAGAAAAAAACTTATAAAAAAACCACAACCGTCCTTTGTGAAAAAATTCCAAAACAACCACAACACATTCCATTCATTAATCAAAGTATTAAACATTTATAGTCATGATTTTTAACTTCAGGGGAATATAAAAACATAATATGTAATTATTACAGGTAGAATAAAGAGGTCATTTTCAAAATATTAATGTCTAGTACATCATATATTAGGATATTTAGGAAAATAAAATGTGTATTATAGGTATAGCAAATGAGTTGTGTTAGTTTAAATGTAGGTGATATAATTTGTCATTTTAGTTTTACTATATATTTTAGTCTTTTAGTAAATCTAATATTCGTAATTTGTACCTATAGTATTTTACCCATGAATTATTATGTGTTGTATGCATTTTAAATAATAAGAATAGAAGACGTTTAACAATTTCACAAACAAGAGCTCATTAAAAAACTGATTGTGGATTCCATGAAATATGAAACAGTGCAGTAAAATCTACAGATAATACATTGAGAAGGGTGTAATTTTTTGATCAGTTTTTGTGGTATATTTTCGATTGATTTTTGATTTTTGTATTTTCTCATGTTATACAACATATTTCTAAAAAACAATTACCCTATATAGCTTAACAACTTTGAATGGAAAAAAAACGATTGTGTTTTGAGTTTGCAATGTGCATACTAAAATATACTGTAATGTGTATAAGTAATGTCTAATATGTCCGGTGTTAAAAGAACCTTAAACTGAAAAAACAATATATATATACACTTATAAGCTCAGCAAACAGAAACCAGCCGATTTTTTAGGAAGGAATACATACGTCAAAAATATGTGTAGTAATATACCTGTAAAATATAGTATAATACACTGAAAATACACGATAAAATTAAGTACAGAGAGGCAGATTGAGAAAGAGAAATTTTTTGTGTCTGTGTGTGATGTGGAAAAAACAGTATAAATTATAAAAAATGCACTCTAGTCGTACTTAATAAACACTACTAAACAAACGCTTCACTTTGAATTATAGTATTATTAAATATCCATACATAATAGGTAACAAAATAATAATATTGTAAGTGAAATAAAAAATTATGAAATACTAAACTGCGAATTTATTACTTATACACAAAAACACACACACTTACACATTTGCAATGAAATTAATTTTAAATATGTATAATATGATAAAATGACTGCTACTAAATTAAAAAATTAAGCTAAATATCATACATACACAAAATTATTCATAAATGATATAATATATTATGACCTAAACGGGGAAAACTAATAAAGCGTAATAAATTAATCAATATTGCTTAAAAATTCTTGTCCTTATGTTTTGAATTGGATTTTATTGAGACACGTCTCAACTTCATATAGAACTGCAGATAATTTTTTGCATTCCTTTTTCTTTTTCGCCGTACTTTCACTTGGCAGTTAATTCAATATATGAATTATTAATGTATCTATTATCTATACGCTTATATCTCATATCATAAGAAAATCTCGCATTATGCAAATGGTTGATGACACATTAACAGTGTATACAGAGCTTATGAATTACAATTGCATTGCACTATTATTCAACATTTAATGCCAGTAAATCTCCAATCTCCAGCCAGTGTGTATGTATACTACGTGTACGTATATGTATACTACGAACTATATACCTGTATATTATGCAATAGATGCAAATTGCAAATATGCTGATGGATAATGATAAAATGCAGGAATAAATTATCGAACAAAACACTGCACTGCATGATTTTTTTACTATACGTAGAACCATATGTGTTGTTTGGCTTTTATTCCACATTCATTTGTATTTTTATTTTAATAAATGAATCATTATGTATATAGAGAAAGTCATCAACATTTGATCATCATAATATATTATTATAGTAATCACTCAATATACCTAAGAAAGTACGTTATTACCTATGTATGTATGTATGTATGTGTATGTATTTTTATTACAATAATAATACGTAGTAGGAGTAGGAATAATACCTATTTTATTCGTTCATTCATCCATAATTCATGATTCATAATATATAATTCATGGTTACTTAATAGCAAATTTTGCTAAAACCAAAAAACGACACTTTTCACTCTTTTACACATACATACACACACTACACACACATAATACATACGCACATACACGATCAACGATCAATGACACCTCGCAAAAATTCTCTCAATTCATTCGATGTTTTCACACACAATTTCTCACAAAATTCACTCCTACATTTTTTCATGCAAATATATTCATATAGTTCATAATTCATAATAGTAATTCTTAATTAAATACAGTGTATTATGACTATAAGAATAATGTATAGTATTAATAGTTATAATTGCGTATTTACAATGTTTTCCTTCATCTTTGTTTGTTTTTTTTCTCTAAATCGTTTTTGTAACTTAAAAAAGTTTCACAAAGAAACAAAATAAAATGCATTCCGTTTTTTTCCCTTCATTTGTGTGTACATAGGAGGAGAGAGGAGTACTTTTTTAAGAATAATATTATATTATAATAACCATGAATATTAATGTCAGCATCATAATATTATTATAGTATCGGTTTATATCTATCATATTATTATTATTATTATTATCATGTACATTGCATTCATAGCTTTCATAGTAGATCCTTCATATTATATTATGCAATTTGCTCTCATCTCTCTGTTCTCTCTGTATTACAATATTGTAGCATAATATTTTTTTTATCTAAAAAGACAGTATCCAGTATATATATAATTCATATGTACTTTCCTTATTACATATTTATACATGTGTATTTACCTACTAATATATATAGTAATTAATCGTAATCGTAATTGTATAATTAATAGTTGCTAATACAATGTATATTTTTTGTATAGTCTATTTTTTATGTACATAGTAATTCCATTTTCATTTTTTTCACAGAGCTTATACATGTGTATCTATTTTGGTTTTACAACTTGACAAAATACAATACAATACACAATGATAATATAATAGTACTATATAGTAAAACATAGTCGTATAGTAGTAAAAACAGAACAGCATATATTCTAAAATATATACATCTAAAATGTAAATATATATAATACACGTACGAGAATACACAGACTTATATATCTTTTGAAAATAATAGCATAAAATATTACATACATGTGTATATTTAGTATTTAATAATTAATCATAATTCTCTACACACTTGTAGCAAGGAAAATTTCCAAATATATATTAGACTAGATCTCAAAATACTCCATATATATAGAGAATATGTAATAATATATATAATGTTCTAACACAAAACAAATTCTAACAAAAGTTAAAGGTTTTTTGTGTAGATTGTAGACATACTTTTTTCATCAGTTTTTTTTTCATCAGTATTCAATAAAAGCGAAAGGAGACGAAAAAAAGGAAGAGAACTAAAAAGAATATGTATATAAATAGATATGCATATACACATTTAAGTTGTTTATTAAAATTTTAAAGTAAAAAAATAATGATAAGGGTATATACATACACACGATATACGATTCACGATAGTCATATATACATGTATATATATATATATTTTGTAGTAATGATTCAAAGATTCATGATTAATCTTATCCTCCTATGAAACAATAATTATTATAATATTATTATTATTCACGGTAAGTGACAAAAGTATTTTGTGAAGATACATAAAATAATAATAATTAATGGTAATGGTAAATACATACATAGGTTAAAATAATAGCAAAATACATCATAGTTCATAAAATAGTATAGGAAAAATGCTATAGTGTCAGTTTTGTGTTTTGTGTAAAAATCAAAAGTTCAAAGCTAGCTAAAATGTTTGTTAAAATTTGTATTTTGTATACATGTGTGGACATATTTTCTATAGTACATGAAAAATTATGAAAACCAAACAAACCAAATAAACAACGGAATCAGAATTCTGAAATTCAGTTCTGTTTTGGCTAGTTGCTCTTTTTTGTCAGCTATTGCTATTACACTACTTACAATGTTTATGTTTATACTTATCCATATATGTGTTTTTTTTCCAAAACAATAACAATAATACAAGTTAGTTCTGTTTGTTATTGTGTACCATTATCATTATATCATTACCGTTATGAATATTAATCTAACTTTATGATGATTCTCTGCATTGATTAAAAACTTTTGTCTCGTTCTTCATCTGTCGGGATTTGGATTTTTTTTTCCAGTTCAACAAAGTTGTCTTGATATGCAGTCACAAATGTATATTATATATATATATTATATATTATAAGTATAATACATATGTAATTCCAAATGGAATCTTGGCATTTGTTGTTGTTTCAAAATTCACTTATCATATTACATTAGTAGAATATATAGTCCCACCGTTAAACGTTAGACATTATACAAGCGAGAGGGAGAAAAAATGTCACTGGTCACTGGAAAAAGCTTTCTTAACATTTCAAATTTCAAACTTTCAACCAGTTTAGGTTCATATGTTTCTTTTTCCTTTTTTTGTTTTTGCGTACTATTTGTTTTGTAGATCCTAAACGAGCAGACGACGAGACGAGACAAAAAAACGCGTCTATAAAATACTTGTTAAAATGTTGCTTGTTGATTTGAAATATTGTATAGTTTATGGTTTATGTTATGCTTAAGTAGATTCAAAGCATGACATAAAATGTTATAAGTAGACTTAGATACACACACCCTTCCTTCCCCACAATGAAATAGTATAGTATAATAATGTTACAGCATACAGTATACTGAGTTTTCTAGATTTAAAATGGAATTGGTAGATAAAGACGAGAGACTACCGTTCATGTTTTCAAAATACATTCACAATATATCACTGACATATAATAACTTAATGATTCATATTTTGTTTGAAATACAACATATTATACTATACTGTTGATGATGATTCTTAAAAGTGTACAGTATATTATATAGTACCATGCTGTAATACATTACTATACGGTTTCACAAATTACACACACACACATAACACAACAATCAAGAGACATAATGTGCCACACATGTGTAAATTTTACAATTTGCACATTCACAATTTTCTTTGCATTTGCATGTTGTGTTTTTTCAGTTTCAGATTTACACCTGTTCATCAATAACCAATCATCAAAATCATTAAAAGACGTCATTTGACTTTGTTTTCCTCATTTCAATTTCCAATTCTCATGATGTCAAGATGCACTTTTGCAGCACTTTTTTATGTATATCTGGAAGTTGTTGGACGCCATTATTATAAATGTGTGAAGTACTTAGAGAACATTGATATTGAATATTGATACACATAGTAAATTCAAAGTGAGGATTGAAGATTATCGATGATATTATTGAGAATAGTAGTTGGTAGCTGATCTCATTGATGCACAGTAAATAAAGTAGTTGTTGCTGTTGTTGTTATTGGTCGATGGAAGGAAAAGGGCGTATCGTCTTCTTTATTTTTTTTATTTGTATAGATGTTGTCTTGTTTTATATTGTAAAACTATTATTTTTTTTATTTTGTTTTTAGTATTTTTTGCGAACGAAAGAAAGATAGAACGATTTGAAAATAATTCATATATATTACTAAATTAACAATTTTTAAGGTATCGTAGGGGAAACGTTGGTGTTTTATAGTTTGGCGACGATCAATCAATCACGTCACAGTATACAACACCTTGCACCTGTAAGACAGACAAAAAATCAATTAATTAACTCTGGGTAGAAAATAATTATTATGTAGTGTTTGTATATAAATGTAAAATGTGTATGTATACATACAATCAAATAAATACGAATTATACAAGTGTTATTAAGTTATTTCAACTTACAGCAGGATGAAGTTCCAGTTTTTGACTTTTGCCGTTGGTCTAGATAAAAAAAAACAAAGACAAAACCAGATTAGTTTAGTATTATTATTTGATAAATCAATAATATAGATCAATGCAAATTATTCATACACATATAAATATATATACACATGTAAATCGATAATCAAACTACACACTCCACTATAATTTGTTGGTAGCAAGTAGCAAGTAATAATAATTGCTACACATTGCAGACACGTAATTTGATTCTTGATGAATACAGTATAATCTAGATTCATAATAAATAATAAACTTGGCGTAATATCTTTCAGTGATGCAGATTGTAGCGATTTCGCTCATAATGAGTAACTGATCAAAAGGTACAACATAATATTTATCTTATAATACGGTATACGGTATATACATTATACATGCACTTGTATTGTTTCATCAACTATATAATTGCAGCTGCTTTTTCACAAATATTGTGTAAAATGATTCTAAAGATACTGAATACTAAATTTCGTGTCTTTCTGCCTCTACCAAAAGCCTATACATAGTACATAGATATAAAGCTTTTTCCATTTGCCATCAAAATATTTATGTTTATGATAGAAATGAAAATATTTTACTTTGCTCTCAAGAAGTCTGATGTTAGGGGTAGTTTCTCAAAACCTATTACTAGTTGCTGTTATTTATTTTCATTTATATCTATTTACTATTTACCTTTACGGAAACTAGATCAAGTTCCAACTCGCAACTTTTCAAGTTTGATTCAAAATGCATGAATTTTACAGAATTTTATAGTCAATGATGATGAAACCAGTCAAATTAATGTATCCATTGTTTTCAGGCGCTGACTCTGTCTCTTTTCTCTTAGACAACCCTCACTATGTACTACCATGTACCTTCTTTGTATTGTACTGTACGGTTAATTTTATTTGACTTTTCTTCTCAAGTACTGTGCGAAAAATAATTATTTTTGATTGTTTACGACAACGTCAAAGTCCATCCAAAAACAATTGTATGAAAACTTTCAAAAGTTGGTTCCATAAAAAAGGGAATAAACTAAAAGTGTATATATAAATAATACATGATACGTAGAGCTTTTGAAGTCTGTGCAATCTTATGTAGCAGATGTAACGTAATACAAAAGGAATACATAATGTATAACTCATATAGAACCTTACTCAACTTTTTGTTATTTGAACAGTGAAGACTGCCAACTTCAAAAGTCATTTCTGTATCATGTGTAGTACATACTATGTACTATGTGGACATTTGAAGTAAACACAATACTACTGTACCACTACTGTGAAAGACACCTTATGTCATGTTATTTCAAACATTCCTCATAAAAAAGTTACAGATGATTTGACAGTTTATCGGACTCAGAATTATACTAAAATGTGTATGTATACATACAATACACAAAAATATATCTACAATGAAAGTCAAACAATCAAAACAGTATGAAAAAGAGTTACTGCTTGTATCCAAAGTCTATTATAAGTTTCAATCCAAAATCCAAGAGTTAAAAAACACAATACACAATGTTTAATGTTCATACTATACAGAATATACGAATATACAATCTACAGAGTATGGAGCGTAGAATGCTCCTTTTTATGTATTATCCTCATTTTACGGACTTGTGAGGATTTGTGTAATTTGCATTTATAAAGGGATATTGTAACCAAATTCACTGCAATGAAGGAAACGGGACTAGATACATTCAACATACAACTGATTCAACATACAACATCTGTTACAAAAGTTATATGTAAAGTGTACAGTTACGGTTATTTGCTTCTTCAGCTTTAGTCTTGAGCTGCATTTCACAACTTGTATTTTGTATCACTTCCTCAGTCAACATCTTAATACATGTTTTCATACACTATAATAAAATACACATGCATATATATACATGTACAAATTGTACAATACAAAATTTCAAATACAATTCCGTCTTTTTAGTGAGGAAGCAAAATATTATGCTAAGAAAATGCCTCAAACTTCAAAGACAGAGGGAATGCATGCGTGAGCTGTCAAAAGGAACCAGACAAAAAAAACTCTACTTGTGTATTATGTATATTTTTTCTATCCCTTTTCATAGGCCCCTTTAAAGTCTAGTCTAATATTATAATTCCTTATTCTCCTCATCATCATCATCATGGATGCTAGATGCTACATGTTGGATCTTCGAAAAGGATGTATAAAATATAAAAATATAGAAATAAATAACTACAAACACGTACAAAAGTGCACCATGCATAATATTGCATGCATAATAGTATTCTACATTCTACACTTTGCACCAACAACCAACAACTAATGAATTTTTAAAAAGATCGAGAAGTAACTGTTACATAAATCCATACATTTTAAATATGTATTTTAATAGAGTATCTAGTTCTAGTTTGAATTTGTGATTCCGATTGTAATTTAAATTCACTGCACACGAATTCTAATCATTTCTCATTGTACACTCATTACTCGTATATCGCATAATATCATAGAATATAGTAATATACAAATCTTGAAATGGAGGACGACAAGAAAAACTATATTAACTAACTCCAGTGCAGTAAAGTGATTGTGCTCAAATATACGACAGTAGGCAACATGAGCATTGAACATTGAGCATTGACTTGTGAGCATACACCCACTTGAATTTAATTCTAGAGAAGAGTCGGGAAAAAATTCTTTGAACAAGTTCAAAGTACTCGTGCACAAACAAAATAGTTTAATTGACTGTAGGCTTTAAGTTACTGCACGTGTATACATTGCACATTACACATATGAGTAGAAACTAGAATGTGTAGAAAATCGAGTATAGAATAGGGAAGTTAGATGTTGGATATTTTATATAAGGATTTTACTGCAAGCCTCATACACTTTTAACGTTAACTAAATATATTGTTTGAGTTTAGAGTTGTCTCTTCAAATCTCATGACTATTGCGTATTTCTCCTTTCTCGTATTATCTCTAATAAAGTTTGTACAAAAAGACAAAGTTGGAGTTTTAAATTACAAAACAAATACACATTTATAGACAGAAAATGACAGCAGGACACGAATATGAGTGTCATTCATTTGTGGATCTATGGAAGCCAAGTGTACTTTAAAACTTCTCGACTCTCAACTCTCGACTGATGATTCTCATGAAAACTTTTGTGACTGAACTGCACCATCATCATCATCATCCACTTTTTGTAACTTATAAAACTCCCAAACACCGTTAGCAACAACAAAACAAGAGTTTAATGAACAAAAATACAAAAGTTGAATTTAGAGTTAGAGTTTCATCAATCCAGTCGTCCCAAAAAAATAAAAATAAAATCTCAAACATAATGAAGATGAAATTTTACAAAAAAGTGATTACTGTTTTGAATATTAATAATAATATAAAATTTCTCAGTTATCAAAATATTAAATTTGAATTTAAATGTAATTTAAAAAAGAAGAATATTTTATCACTTGTCATACAAATTCGTATCTCTTTTGTCTTGTATTTCTAAAAAATCGGAACAAAATTTATGTAAAATAGATAAATATATTTTCCAACCTTCAAATTCAAATGTGACTAGAATAAGGAAAAAGAAACAAGAGATAGGCCAAACACCAAATATCAAATACCAAAGTGAGTTTATAGTCCGTATTACAAGTTACAAATTACACGTACATAGTACATTGCATGAAAGAAAAGAAAAAATCTGACAAAAATATAGTCTATCGTCTATCGACTTTCTGACAAAAATCATGGCTCTTCTACATTCTACATGTTACATGTTCAAATATTTCATTTCATTTTGTTTTCTTTCATTCGATTTCATTCCATTCCTTAGAAAATATCCCACTTGAAACAGAATGAATAAAATTCATACGCTATGTATGACATGGAAATTGGATACAAGTCAGGGATTCAAGCTCTAAAATATCCTATTTTGTAACAAAATACTCTGCTATGGAAAAAAAATCAGCAGTAGCAATGTACAATGTACCAATGGTAGCAAGGATGTATAAATTGAGATTGCGAATTGCGACGCATCAACAGAACCCAAAATAATAATAATAATAATAATACACAGAGTTGGTGATTTGCCTACAAATGAAACAAATCCTTCCGTTCAGCAACATGGCAATACCAATGGCAATGGAGAAACGGTATGTGATGAGATGTAGAATGTAGAGTCTAGAGTCAGTTGCTATTGTATATTTGGTATTTGGGATAAATGTCCATATACGTACATATATAAATACGTATGTAGAACATCCAGTGAAAGAGAGACAGAGAGACAGAGGCAGAGAAGCAGGGAGATGGAGAAAGAGGGAGAAAAATGTTACTCGATTGCTCATGTTGGTTTTAACGTGGAGTTGAGACATGCTCCCAAGAACGTCATGTGCAAAGACTGGTGAGCAGAGCAGAGCAGCATCATTTTCCTACTCGGGAGAATGGAATGAAATGAAAAGAGGGGAGGGGAAGAGGAGAGGAGAGGAAGAAAGAGAAAACGATGGAGCGAAGGACACGGGTATCTCTGCCACAGCTAGCACTACCAGTTCTTTCTGCTAGGACTACATGCTACATGCCACTATGGATACAACATAGGAGATGAAGGCCAAAACCGACATCACAGACTCTCTCGTTCTCGTTCTCGGTCTAGCTCTAGCTCTCGCTTTCCCTGTCTTTCTAGTTTTCTAGTTCTCGCTCTTGTACGTTCTGCATCACTGAACAAATCGCCAAGTTGAAGAAAGTAGGACAAAAAAATCCGACCAACCTTGAGAATTAGGTTCGGGCAAATTTTCCCGCGGCACTAAGTGCATCACTGTTGTTTTCCCCAAAGGAAGTGCCAGGGCTCCAAGTGTTACATTGCTGTTTTAGAGAGAAAAAAATAAAAAAAATAACACATTTGATTATTATTTATTCATTCATTCATTCCGTCATTTACTCAAAAATGTAGACATGGGCTACATGAACAAGATGCACACTGTATACTAGATCTAGATTCTAGATACTACACGCAAGCTCATTTTCAAAATCTAAGAATCTCTCTATAAAAATCCAGCATAATATTTTTCTTTCATCCTTTTTTTTCTGCATTCTGTATCAATGTACATCATGCAGCATGCATTTTATATAATAATATATATATTACATAATGTACATAATAATAATATAATATATTGTACAAACCTATGGAGGAAGCGACCCTGGTAGATGAGTCTCAGAATTTCAGCCTTTGACACAGACTCTTCCCACTCTGTAAAAAAAAACACAACAATTCCATTTCATTAGAACACTTTTCTTCATTCAGTTTCATCCACCTCCTTCCTTCACACATACATATAAGCTTTGTTTGACATCAATGTGTTACATCTTACATCGTATCTGTTTTATTATAGGTTATATTTTATACAAGCATGACGCATACCATGTGGATAGTTTTCATAATACAAGTCAACTCTTACGTTACACATAACATACAATCACACACACACACAAATACACAGGCACACTTTTTTAAAATCATCATCATCATCATCATCATCATTTCTTTCATCCTCTAACCTTGGCCTTATAGAAAAAGGGATACGAATACGAATACAAGTATGAGAATGCGTACTGCATTAAATTAAATTAAATTGTCATATGAAATCTAAAATCTCATCAATTTTAATTCATTTACTTCACGTTTCACGTACACGTTTTTGAATGCATACAAAAGACATGTGATGATGGATATGAATATCCGGATCTGGATAAGCAATTACTAGTGCAAACAAAATCCTTGTAAATATTAACTTGAGCTTTACTCTGCGACCGTCAAAATTGCCTATAGGTTCTAGTCTCTGCTTTATTTTTTAGTTGAAGTAAAAAACTTTTGTTCTGTATTTATATTTCCACAGTGTACAATGTAGATGCATACAGAATTGCATAAAAGATAAAAGAAGCGTGGGAGACTTGCCTTCAATAAATTGAGCCTAAAAGACAATAACTACATAATTCCTTTTCTAGTATAAAAACAAACAAGAAAAAATTGAAAACTTGTTCATTTATCCAAAGTGTGATGTATTCACTTTGTAATTGACACTAATTTGCCAAATTTATCAAAACATTTTCATGTTTTGTTTTTGGTATGATATCCAATATCCAATTAGTACAAAGTACGAAACAAAATTCCAAAAATATACAATAACAATAACAATGTTCCATAGTTATTATGTAACATGTTGATTAACTTTTATTTTTCGATTTTGAACAATACACAATACACAATTCAGTTTGTAATGCAGATAATATCTGTAATAATAATAATAATACATCTTCTAATTACTCTTCCCTCGCAACTTCTAATGAAAACTAATGAAACGCTACATGCTACATGTATAAAGTCGAGTTAATAAGTAAACATTCACGATGGTAGAATGTTGACGGAGCTAATGCATTGCATATTGCATATCAGATACAAAAGATGAACAAAGAATTAAGTTTTGAATTCATTCCAAATCATTCTAACACAACAGTAACAGTATCACAATTCATAATTTTTTTCAGTGCACATCAAACACCAGACAAATAAAAAAATTTAAGCACAAGGTTTCGTCCATGTCAAATTTTTATGTTAGCTAATAGAAAAAATGAGCGTTTGTTTTTTGTTTTGTCTCACATGAAAACAAATCAAATTGAATCAAAGTGTACGAGAGAAAATCAAGTGAGAAGGATTCAACATTTTTACGCCCTGTCCTCTCCTCCTGTCTACAGTCTACGCAATACGTAAATATTTGCACTTTGTTAGTCTAGTAGCAAAATAATCAACAGTGTACAACGTTCAGACTTCAGCCGACAGTGTACAATGTAACATGTAACATGTTTCAATGTTCAAGTTTAGGAACAAAAGATGCTTGTTTAAAAAGTACAGCCAGGGATACTTTACATTTTACATAGCATGTACATTGGACATAGTGTAAATATTGCAACTTTTGTACTTATCATAATTCATCCTTAAGGACAAACAATGAATTCACGCATAATATTCTTAGCCCTAACATAAGTTGCTTGACTTTTTTCTTGGCATCTTGCTGTGAAACAAACTGTTGTTGTTACGTAACTTTTTGAATCTAAACTCTAAACTCTAAACTCTAAGCTCATGTAACATCAAACATCCAGCATCAGCATCGGCATGCATAATGTATACATAAATATTTATCTCGGCCTCTTTTTTTTATTTACGATTTGCATACAACACCTTCCATTACATGCACTATTTTTCAGTGAACATAATATTATGATAAAGACAATCATTCTTTGTCTATCTACGTCTGTACATCTGTACATTTGTAATCTGTATATACACTGAAATAGATAAACCCTACTACTTCTTGAAAATTTAAACAATATACATGTATAATAGAATATAGAGCATCTAGATTATAGATGCATTTATAAATCAATGACGAGCCGCTATATGTATAAAGCTGCAGTTTCTAAATATGCTTTTAAATTTATACCTTAGACTTTTGTAACTTAAACTTAGACTTTTGTAACTTAAACTTAGACTTAGCAAACAAAACTTTAAATATAAAAGTATCTGACAATTTATACGACAAGATTTTACACAGTAGATTATGCATTTATTATCTTTTTGCAGTGTACAATGAACAGTTTATTTCTAGACTACTTTTAGTCTACCGCTGCTGTATCGGTATCTGTAACAATACTATTCAGAACTCTAAATAATAATACAGATATTATTATAACACTGCATGTAATTTGACACTGCATTGAATTTACTATTTACTATCCTTTATGCTTGACAATTTAGAGAGAAAAAAACTAGTCAAATGGACTATTGTATTGTGAACATTGCACATGCATTTTACTATTTACCGCACATTTAACATAATTCTCACTTTCTCTTACCCATCATCATCATCATACTGTATAATAATAATATTGCGCAAAGTTTTCAACTTGCTCGTACTGTGCAAGGTATTGTATTTTGTATTTTGCATTGTATGGTAATGTCTGTTCTGATTTTTGTTAAAAACGATTAGGTCGATGCTATAATAAAAACTGTAGAAAGGAAAAGCGGCCGATCTTATGCAAAAAATTACAGCAGATAATATATAATATATCATGTAATCTGTAATATTTCATGTATAATATTTACCATACGCTAATTTAATATTCTGTATAAATTCTAAATTGTAAATCCTAAATCCCTCAGCAGCTTCAATCCTCCAATTTGTGCATAATGAAATATGAAATTTTATGGTGCTCTTACGATTAGTAGAAACTAAAATCATCGTAGATACTAGATACATTTATCATAATTATGGAGATAGTACTCTCAAGTCAGAGTACTCATTACTATTCACTATTCACTCTTCACGCACACCATAAATCCCCAAAGTAAAGTGAAATAATTAGTGCATTATGCACTGTATAACGTAATTACAAGGAAAAGCAAAAGTTTGGAAAGATAAAATATAAAATACATGTGTTATGTGTTGTCTCATTTTTTATGTTCAAATCACTTGCAGTTTCATTTGCTAATAAAATTTGAAATAGATTACAATCAACCTTAACAATCAACAAATTAGATTTAGACCTCCTCCTTCTACTTTTATTTTTATTGGTAAGAACCAACAACATTAAGCTATAGGTGCTTGGTGTTTGTTTCGTGATTCATCCTGTATTTTGTATTGTAGATCGTAGTATTAACAAAAACAGTTTTTTGTACACAAATATCAAACATACAAAAACATACTTTTATTTGTACGTTGTACTTTGTACATTAGGCAGTAGTACGTGAGTAAGTAGTGTTGTGTGTAAAGTGTAAATACGGATAACAATGGAAAAAAATCAAAACATTTACAACTCCAAGCATTACAACAATGATAATACTAGGACCTAGGACTAATACTGCTGCTAATAGCTAATAGCAATATTATTATGATAACAATAATAGCAATAATAATAATGCTGAAACGGAGAGGAGAAAAAAAGTAGACTATCCCAAAAAATACTTCACCTATTGCTTTTTTAATATACAAACAAACAACAACAAACTACCTTTGCGTGCATGTCTTGTGAATTGTGAATAGAGTGTAAAGTACATAGTGCCTAGTGTGTAGTATGTAATCACGAACGCCAGAAATGACAATTGGTTCAGTGATGATGAACGGAATTAAGCTTTTCAAGTTTGTAGGTCGAACGAAAAAAAAATACATAGTACACCATCTACAGTATAGGTAGATAGTAGATGAAAAGAGTACCGTGATTCTCGATTCTCAATTCTCAAGTATATCTATTAAAGGAAAAAGATATCAACACCCAAAAAAAGAAGTGTATGTATACAAATAAACACGGAGTTAGACAGCACGTACAATGTAAATGCTAGATAATATTATTATTTATATAGGATACTGTATAGTAGTATAGTGTATACTGTACACAGAATACAGGCACACAAACCTTATGTACAAAGTATAAAGCTTCAAGAATCAAGAATCAGAAACCAGACCTATGTCAAATTTGATGTTTTTTATACACATGTACAAATAGATTTCAAGTACGGCAGCTTTGGTATATTTTCTATATAAATGTGAATGTATGTACACAGAGAGAAAAGATACCGTAGTCATGCCCCGACAGTACGAATACCATACGTTTTACGTGCTGTCACATGAAATTTCGACTGTTTTAAAGTACATCACGTTAAATGGACAGTCATTTTATGTGATTTGGAGTAAAATTCCCAATTTGGCAACACTGCATCGGGGTGACTTGAGACAATTTTTAATAGTATCTGTAGTTGGGGCATGACTACGTGATGGTTAACTCCAAATCACATACAAAATCGGTTTTTTCGTGTGATATCAAGTTAACTTTTATGTTATCATGGAGTTAAAAATATTGTTTTTTCCGAGTGTGTATGGTCAAACCATTGTCTTACTTCCGTAACCCATTATGTATGGATTTAACAAGGATTTAGTCTACAAAATACAAGTACTTCTTTAGAGACATCCATCCACAATCTACAATCTACATACATACGACATGTTAGTATACGAATATACACATGTAGGTATTTACTATTTACATACTTCATCCTACACACTACACACACACACAACGTTTTATACTTGGAATAGGTTTGCACTTTCCATCGGAATGTTTAGCTTCATCCTATATGGTACACAGTATATATATATGATGTATCTCAACTCTCAACCTAACTAACTATCTGTCTATCTATTCATCTATAAATGTGTAATATGTAGTCTGTAGTCCTGATTCACATTTCTTAGGAACCCGAGGTCACGTTTATCGAATTTGCGAGAACTTCCGAAAACTCCCACATGTAGATAAATCACCATGTATATAATACTTTATCAAATCTGTCAATTACTCGATAAAGTGAAAGGAATGAGAAATTCTCAAAGTCTCAAAGACAGTTCAAGTCTGAGTTGAGTTGAGCTGAGCTGAGCTGAGTTGAGTTCCATAATAAAATTTGGACCGACGAAGAACCTACTTACTAGTTACTGCTTAGTTGTTTACTTACATAATGCATGTGATATAAAGTATTGGAACAAGCTGTATGACGTACAGCTAGGAGACTAGTGACTAGCAAAAACAAATTGGAGCAGGTATTTTTAAAGTATTACAAATATGCATGTATGAACATCCTCTTCATATTTGATACTCTATATTCTATAATATAAACTCTAGAGTTTCCACTGTACTTGTACTTGTTCTTGTATCTTAGATGTATGTTGTACATTTTACATTGTACATGTATCTGTATCCTCTCAGGTATTAAAGGACGAGACTTGAAGCTTGAAGATACTTGGTAAACTTTTTGTGTGCTAAAGTGACGAAAATTTCAAGACACGCGTGATTCTAATACAAAAAAGGTGTCTTTTTACGTACATACATAATAAAAATCATGGATACATATATAAACTGAAAAGGAAAAATGATAGAGCAGACTAAACAAGTACGTAGTATGTTGGATGTAGGATAAAATAAATACTAGAGGACTGCCTCTTCTATCACCACTAACACGTAGTATGTACCTACATTGTGCACTGTACATTGTACATGTATTATGAATTATGTATACGCCGTCTGAAAAAATAACTAGCTTGTCATGAGGCACGACAAAATGAATGTGGTGTGTACAGTGTGTATAGTGTATAGGCTACAACTATACAGGTAGATGCATACGTGTTTTCTCTCTCTCCCTCTTTCTCCTTTTCCCTCGTTTACGTAATCGGTAATCGCCAGCTTCCTGTTACTGCCAAAGCTAAAATATTTTCTTGTTTTTTTTTGCTGTTTACTTTCATTTTTGACAGGCTGATTACTGATCACACATGTACAAAAGACTTGCTTTTACTTTCGTGTCAAAAATACTTATCATAATCACGAAAAGTGTGCAATATTTATACGTGGCTCTTCACTCTTCAATCCCCACTCTCGAGTCTTGAGTCTTACTTTTTCCTTAGCCGCATCTTCAGATAGAAATATAATGTTTTGATTTAATAACTGAATCTATTTTGTTTTTTGTTCCGTGCTCCATTTGTCGATACTTATGTGCACTTTGTATTACATTTACATACATATATCATCATAGGTCAAAATTTTATGACTGGAATGATGTCATGAAATGTTGAATGTTAACTTTAAGTTGAAGCTCAAGGCGTAAACTATGTACAATGTACAATCGATAGGGTAAAAATTGTACATGATGGATCAAAAATCATTCAATTCCACATGTTCAAATGTTCAATACTCATACGTAAAAATAATTTTAAAAGGAAAATGACGGATTGCATTTACTAACAACCGGTAGTGAATTTCTGCCAAAACCATATATAAAGTATAAAGTTTTAGTACTGCTAACTTTTCCATGTAAAATGTAATATGAACGGATGTAGAATCTAGACAAAATGAGGAAAACCTCCACCATTCCTTCTTGATAGTTTCTCTTGTCATCACTCTGAGTTCTGAGTTGTGAATTCTCAGTACACCCTCATCAATTTTAGGCTTGAAATGGTAGAAAATGGTAAAAGTCTACAGGATTTGCAAATGTCTCTCTCTAAAAACTCTAAAGTTTATCTTGTCTCGAGTATTGAGTCTCGAGTCTAAAGTCTTTAACAGTTTTACTTGGATTTGCACATTGTCAATCTGTAGTCTGTAGTGACATAGAATAGACCACTACACAGTGTACAGAAACAGAAAAAAAAACTAAAACCAAAACCAAACCGAATCACACAAAAAATAAGTAGAGAAATTCAGAGAGCGTTGACATGCTTGCCTTCAGAAAATGGTTGGGGTTTTGCGGGTGCTTCCTTTACTGAATGTAGAATGTAGCTGAAGGTGTGTAGTGTGTATGTCATGGGAAAATAGCAATGGCAGAGAGATACACAATATAAAAGATACAAGATATATAGACATGAGTAGACCTCGGATAAATATTGATTTCAATGTTTTTACTGCCTCATACTACGCCCGTGAGACTTCGGATATAGACGTTT
>JAQGBH010000052.1:0-87475 GCA_034698265.1 Sminthurinus aureus
TATGAAAAATTCTTATACTCTGCTTCGCATCGGGAGCCTAAAGCATTTATGCTTTTGTAGGCGATATAAAATCCTCACGGAGGGAGGATTTTTGACTTTATTTTATTCTTCAACAGTAGTTAACAATAGTACTAAAATGTGAAAAGTTTCAAATTCCAAGGCACTTGGTTACCAAAGTTTGACAACAAGTCAAACTGAATTTAGTACAGAATAATATATTAAATACAAAGTACAATACGTTTTCATGCTCTAGTTTCTAGATTCTAGTTCTAATGCATTGACCTGAAGATAAATGACATTGTCCATTGTCATGGGTCATTTTGATACACAAAGGAATTGTGTACGTTGAAAGTCTGGACATTTGGAGTTTGGACTACAATCTACAGTAGTAAAAAATATGAAATATGAAATGACTCTGGCTGGACGTTGGACGTCTTAAAGAAGGCAGAATATTTTATGTTATGTGATGTAATTCAACTGGGGTGAAATTCCGTCTGTCGTTACTCTTTTTTTATGATGACGATGAAAGCGGAAGGAAGAAGATTTTAGATCTATCTAAAGTCTAAAGGTCTATGTTCATCACATGGATTATATCTTTTATCCGTATGATGTATAAGTACATAGAGCCTAGAGCCTCAAAGCAAAAAAAAACCTTGTACA
The DNA here is from genome assembly GCA_034698265.1 of Sminthurinus aureus. Lineage (NCBI taxonomy): Eukaryota > Metazoa > Arthropoda > Collembola > Symphypleona > Katiannidae > Sminthurinus > Sminthurinus aureus. The sequence continues at coordinate 661 of JAQGBH010000052.1, forward strand.
AAGGGATGACGCAAAAATAAGAAGCTTGCATACCCTATAAGCTATACACTATAGACATACAACATATAACAGACATTTTATAGAAATAAAAGACTTTTTTATGAAAAAAAGCATAGATTTGCGTCATACTCCGAGTTATGGATTATGGACTTTGTATGCTTTGGGATTTTGATAGGTCACACTGGTTCTGATAAGGTTTAAACTACAATTTTATTTGTTTTTATGAGGATTGTTGTAAAAATGTAAAACTAAAAGTTATGATAATGCCCTTCCATGTACCATGTACAATGTAAAATGTATTTCATGGACTATGCAGTGTGCAGTAAATAAAATATCAAATATCATGTAGTACATCACAGCATGAATATGCAAAAATATCATTATTATTTCCAAAGTTCCAAAGTTTGGTTATGTAACATTTTTAAAAGAGGTCTTATATGTATTGTTATTATTATTATTATTATTATTATTACGAGCCATGGTGGTCGTATTAAATGAAAAAAAAAACTAGGAATAAAAAAAGTGAACTCATTCTGGTTCAATTTCAATTCTACAACACTGCAAATGAGAACTTTAATGGTGAATGAGTGAGTGTTGTGTATAGTTTTTTTAGTAGTTATAGGGTTTAGAATCAGAATCAGGAGCATTGTTACAGATACAGATAGCATATTCTATATTACAGTATAGTATATAGTGTATCTAGTATCTAGTGGTCGTCATTGTACTCTTGAAGATGTTGGTCACTGGCCCATGACATGGACGGAAAATGTAATCATGATGATGATGATGGTTCTCTCTGTACTCTGTACTCTGTGGGTATATTGTATATTGTATGTGAGTTTTGAGTATGAAGACAAAAATACAAAAATATAGATGTATGAATTAGGTACATATGCTCACAAGTTTGTAATCCACGTAGTTCAGCTCAGTCAACGGAATGTTTTAGTTTTACATCTTCTAAATCTTCTGACTCCGGACGCTCATCTACCGTAGTGAAGGCATATAGACAAAAGTAATACCATATGTAATATGTACATGTGGTATTGCATGCAGATGATGATGGTGATGTTGATGTTGATAATCCTCCTGCCTTTTTGCATGTACAGTACTAGTAGAATGAAGGAAATCGACAGTCTGAAACTGAATTTACTCATTCATAAGAAATTTTATGCTCCACGATGTAGTTATGCAATCTTGATAAAATCGTAAACTTTTATTCAGAAAAAAAAACAGAAACATAACGAAATTACGCATTTCTGGCTTTTTTGTACAGTATGGAGTATACTATGTATGTACATATGTTTCATTCAAGTAATCTTGAAAGTTGAAATATTTTTGATATTTCCTCACTTCCTGCAACGTCCAAATTCCAAATGTTTTACAGAGGTAAATGTGTAAATCTGTATTATGTATTGTGAATTGTGTATTGTGTATGCGTATGCGTATGGTTGTTCTAAACAAGTTTTGAATCAATATTGTTCAGCTACTGTATAAGCATGGCAGTTGTATGGATAGATAGATAGAATAAGTAGTGGACTGGGCTGTTCTTATGTGTTATGTGTATACTAGCACAATTTACACTGTATAATATATCCACAAAATCTCCGCTTGGCTCTAATTTACTTGTTCTTTATGAGGTTTGCGTACTCTGATACTAATGTTTTGTTCAGTTCATTATTATCATTTTCATTTTGACTGTATTCTATATATATTTACTATAGCTACTAGATATACTAGATACAATTCAAATATCATATTCAATGTTCAGCATGGTAGAGAGTACAATTGTACAATGATAAACATAGTACGTATCTATATTGATGACCGGTATCTTCAATTTTCACAGAGAGCCTTGGAAGGATTGACAATTGACAATTGACAAGGCTGAATATCAATTATCAGTCAATTTAATTGCATCATTTCCCGTTTGTCCTATACAAGAAATGTCCTCAACACCGTGTTTGTTTGTGTTGAGTGTTGAGGATTCAGAGAATGAGAGAGCACAGAAAATGGAGAATCAAGACAATACGCATTTTGATTTGATTTTCAACACTCAATATTCATTACTACAGATTTTTCACCTTCCCTTTGCACAAGAGAAGTGTATGGTGTATACTGTTTTTAGAGGGAGAACGATAGAATCGATAAGTTACTCTATAAATATATATGCAAAGTAAGGGATAAACAATCATGACAATTATAACAAGGAAAGAATTCAGAAGTATTAAATCCAATTGATTGAAATGGTAATAAATAGCCAGTTAAGTGGCTAAATACTCAATACGCAATACTAAATACCTCTCTTTTTCTTTCTTTCTTCCTTGTTCTCCTTTACAACTCATCGATGGCTGGTCTATATTGTATACAGTGAAAGTAAAACAATTTCATCAATTGAATCCAGCCAATCCGAACAAAAGCTGGTCAAAGGGGAATAATGAATATTCGATATACAGATAAAATCTGTTGTACTGTTGTTGTTACTCCGATCCTTCTTCTTCTCCTTGTTCACTTGCTAATGTATTGCCGTAAACTCAAAGTTTTCCACTAATCTCATACTACCAAGCTCGTCTTCATTTATTTTATTAGTATTTACTATTTACATTATGGTTCTTTAACACTCTTAGACATTTGACATTTGCAACTCCAATGGAATAAAATCCTCACGCGTGCATATTGTACAAAAGGAACGTCAGTAGGATATATCTTTATTTAGTAATTAGTAATTAGAGGTAACCAAGAAGAAATTAACGAGTTTTTTCTCTAGTGTTTGGTCCAATTTAGCTTAATAATACTATTAGTAAATATTTTTGGTATTAGCTTTATTAACTATTACTAAAGGTCTTCTATGTATAGATTTTTTAACGATTGAGAATTGAGAGTGAAGAGTGTAAGCTCTTTTTAATTTTAAATTATTTTCCCCGTTAAACAGTAGCTTTAGAGTTTAGAGTGAGGAAGTGGTGGATGGTGGATACACAAATGATAGCGGTTCATTAGTGTTTTGGGTTTTAAAAGTAGCAGAGTAATTAATTGAATGTGGTAGAAGCCTTACGCCATTTCGTGAACGTCTTATCAATTTCCTGGAAAAGAGTCAGTTTTGAACCGAAAACACAATGGCTTTGTTCCACTTTCTAAAATTTTCATGTCCTCATGTCCTGTATCCTCCTATCAGCTCTAACATTTTGTCATTTGCTGATATTTTGCAACTCAATAGCTCACTAATAACGCGTGTCCATTTTCCATTGGAATGTGCACCCGTCATTTTTGTTCAGCTGAGAGACATATTGGCATGGAGTTTGGATTTTGGCGATCAAGGTAATTGTTAATCATAAGAGGGCCTCCCATCACTTGTGTCTGAAAACTCAACATAAGAAATAGAAACCCTCCTCTGTTCATTATTCCACAATCCACAGTCCATAATATTCACCTCTCTCGTCAGTCGTCGGTCACTGCCTCGTGTCTCGTGTCCGGTTCTGCCTAAAAACAGAATAGAGAACCAAATTGTACATTGTAGATTGTACATGTAGAGCAATTATTTTGTACAGTAATCCTCTGTAAATAATACATGTACATTGTACAAAGTACATGCATTTAGAATGTACAAGTATATCCGCTTTATTAAAGGTCGTTAAAATTGCATTAATTTTTTTTGCTATAGATGGTAGATGGTATTGATGGTAGATCGTAGATGGGTTCATGAAAATGACCTGTTAAGAAAAAAACTGGGAAATTTAGATGATGACTTGATGGAATGAGCAATTATTCATGCATTCATTATTCATTCATTTACATGACTTTGAAAAGAAATGACACGGTACACTACAGTACAGGGTACATGCCTATTACCTATCATCAGAATCCAGTCGATAGCAGATAGTTGATAGTTGATATAGATTAGTATACTTAGTACATGGTGCATAGTGCATAGAAAATTGATTGGGAGTTGTTGTTACATGCACAATACACATATTAGAGTATTAGAGTAGAGTTTAATACATAAATGAGTATTGAGTGTGTACTTGTGGAAGCGGAGTGTGTGCAGTAATGCAGTATGCATCGATGCCACATGATTGCATATTTTTTGGGGAGGAAATCCTGTTCAGAAAAGGAATTCAAGGGAAAAAAGGGAGTATATTTGGGTACAGTTTCGTTTTCTTCCTCTCTCGCTCTTTCTCTCCTTCTCTATTATTCCAACTTGAAAGTTTCAGTTTTGAAACTTTTGAAGCATCAACTTGCAAACCAGGTTGAAGCATGGAACATGGAGTGTGGAGCATGGCTATGCAAGAATCTGTATAATATATTTCAATTTCCAATACTTGCTTTTCTCAAGTCTCAAGACTCAAGTCTAAAGTCTCGAGTCTCAAGTGGGAGCGTGCAAGCTGGAATGAGGCGGAATGAGTGTGAGAGAGAGACAGACAGACAGACACAGATAGAGAAACACGGGACGGGTTATGGACAAAGTACAAACGCCATGGAAAAAGTATTGTACATTGTATACATGTACATGTCAAGTTTCCTACACATTTTCAACTATTGGTTATTTTTGGGCTTTTAAACGTTTCAACTTTTCAAGACGTTTCCTTCAATCTATAGTTAAAATGAATATGCAAGTGTGTAATGTATAACGAATAACGAGTAAAGAGGCTGACTTCTGAGAAAAAATCCAGGAGTAAAGAGTAAGACGTCATTTTTTTAGCATGCCATCCAATTTTTTTTGTACAAGTAAGTATATGAGTATTGAGTATTAGTTTTTTGAGCTCGGAAAGTCTAAACTCTAAACCATCTTTCAAATTTACTATAACCAAATACCCAATACCCAATACCAAATGGAGTTTCCCCACGGAAAAATAACTGTAATTGTAGATTGGGGATAATATCCATCGTAAACTATATCATATCATTCACATACACTGCACATTGCATGCTGCATGCATAATGCACTGTATAAAGCATATACATAGAATAAGTATGAAAAAATAATGGGGAAATCCCTAGACTGAAGAGTATAGACAAATGAACTTGTACGTCGTTCAGAGTGAACAAATTGAAGGAAAAATCACAACTACACTTAAAACAATATGCACGTTTGAATATATGTCTCTGCGTCTCAGTGTGTTTGTGTGTCAATTTTTCTACATGTGATCTCTAAGAATGCAAGCATGTACATTGTACATGTGTACTATGTGCATATATCATATAGGTATCGATATATATGTATATATATTTGGATATAGATTATAGTCCATAAATTCCAATGGATGACTCTTGACTCTGAACAAAAGTACATTTTAAAACACATTTAGAATTTGGACTTGTCCGTTCCTCTTCTCCTTCTTCTTCTTCCTTTTCCTTTTCGTTGTCGTTTACCTCACTGAGGTTGTGAAAAAATTCAAAAACATTTTTAGGTGACTTGACGCAATGTAATTAATTGTGGACAATTAGAACTACGACTCAAGACTCTAGTCAAAGTGTATGCTGTATACTTTTACATACATACAAGCCTGTAGTTTCCCTCTGTTTTATTTTTTTTCCTCACTTGACTTTTCCCATTTGAACATGTAGGTGTACATACTGTTTGAATTTAGTGAATTTAGACAAGCTTTGGATTTCCAGGTGATTTTTCTTACATCTGATAAGTCACTGGAATCCAGAGGAAAGTACAAAGTACAAAGTATGATGTCAGGGAAGAGGAAAGACGAAGGAATACCTGTAGTTGTATTTTCTATACTCTATACTGTAGTGGATTGAATTGTGTTATGTGTTGTCTAAGTATTTGAAACGCACAACGCGCACAGACCATTCATCTATGCATTATATATTACGTATACCTCGTCCTATATCTATACCTATATCTATATCTGAGGTGATTGTGAACTAACGCGACGGCGACAATCAGAACAAGTGTAAGGGATTGGAACTGGGAATGTACATTGTACAGAATATTGTATACTATATACGGTATACGGTATACGGGATCCCTTATAACTTATACCCAATTTTTTAAAGACGTTAGAGAAAGAGAAAGGGCTTCTCCTTACTCCTTACTCTCAAACACAGACATAAATAAATGCACACACATTTACAAACAAACAGTTTTAATATGAACAGATATTTTATTTTCACAAATAAAAAATATAGATAGTCTATGTTTTATACTGTACCAAATAAACTACGTACTACATAATATATCTTACCCCTTTACTCTAGAATCTAGAATCTAGAATCTAGGATCTAGAATTGAGAATCAAGAGTCAAGCATACAATGGGTAGACCAAGTAAAGTGATTTTGACTTATACTTAACAAATACCATAATCATATTCTGTACAGTGCACAGTGTACAATGTACAGTGTGAAATCAAATGAACTTTATCTCCTTCGACTCCGTCTTTGGAGAGCAAGAAAAGTTGGTTACGTTTGAAGATGAAGTACATAGGTAGACCGTCCACCGTACACTGTACACTGACACAACAAGTGAGAGAAAAACTCACTTAAACGGTGTGTAGTATGCATACCTTCCTGTCTCTCCTCTCTCCACTCTCCTCTGTCTTCTGTCCTCTGTCGTTTTCCCGACACTCGGAAAGGACAGTGAAAAAACTAGAGACCAAAGTCAAAGTGGAAGGTGGAAAGAGCCCAAGATGAAAAGAGGAGAGAGAAAGATGAAGATGATGATGATGAAGAGACATACCTGCCTTCCTACCTACCTGACTGCTGGTGAGCTGCTAGCTGTTAGGTTAGCAACCACTAGCTGTGATGTGATTGAAACAGAGGGTGATGCATTTAGACTTGTTTCTCTCTCCTTCTCCACTGTTTGTTTATATCTGTATTGAATAATAATAATAATAATAATAATAATAATAACAACAACAACAACAACAACAATGTACATATTTATTTATTATGCATAATGTATACATACATAGGTACATGCAGACGTCCATACTCCATACTCCATACAGTATTCAGTTTAAGGCAGCGAGAATGACAATATGTATATTTATGACCAAAACATTTGAGCACTTTGTTGTCTGTCCATACGTCTTCCTCTCTCATATATGAGCAGTTCTCCGTATCTTTATTCTGTATATACCTACATCCTACATTATTATATTAATAGATATAGATAGATATTCCTTTGCTGTAGTTTTGAGATCCGGTAAGTTGATTTGAATTTTTTTCTCCTTCTCTCCGTCTCTGGTTCTGTCTCTATCGTTGTCTGTCCAGTATGTTGTCTGTTGTCTGTAGTCTGTAGCTTCTTGTAATTTGGAGACGAACCAGCCCGATCCTGTCAAGTAAAGCTGAGAGTTACGTTGTAGCAGTAACTTTAGGACACGACTTGTTCTTGTTCTGATTCCGAGTATTTGTGGACTTTTTCCTCTGTCTTCTTTCTCTCTCTTTATCTTCTTCAGGCTGATTATGTTTGTTGTTTGTTGTTTGGGTATTCAGTATACGGTTTACTTCATACTATAGAATTCTTAATAAGAATGAATTTTAGTTAAAAGTATCTCGAGTACATAAATTAGATGCTTCATTCCTATCAGTTCAACTCAAGTTGAATGTTGAATGCTGTAGTTAAATGATTTTCAAGTGTAAATTAAGATATCGTGTTGAAATTTATTGGATCATCATCTAAAAAGAGACAATGGTTTTGTTTTGTTTTGTTTTGTTTGCTTGGGATTTGGGATGTGGAGGACCGAAATATTTTTTAGAGCAAAAATCAAATGTTGATATGTGATATGTGATCAATGGAATGAAAATCGTTGAAAGTTGAAAGTAGAGACCATTTGAGATGATTTACTTTTCCTTTTGGGGTTTCATAACATTTGTCTTGTGCTTGTACTTGTGCCTTATGCTGCTTAGTTCTTTGAAGTTGGGTTTGGGTTCCTTGGCTCTTAGTTAAGTTCATTTTACTTCCTTCGGTTTCAGTTTCACTTTCCAATGCTGTTGAAAATACAAAATGCAACATGTACAATGTACATTGTATATCCATTTGTCTCATTTCTGGCATTTACACGAGTAGTACTTACATAAAGTGTGGAAGAGATGTAAATGCAAATGTGAACTAATGGTAAGAACCAAGAACATGAAAAAGCAGAGCAAGAATCAGAGTACATATGATGGACGATTCTGTGCTCAGTTCTCCATTCTCAATACTCAATACTCTGTTCGTATTCATATTTGTATGTCCATGTGTTTTGTTGTACAAGTGACTAGTGAATACTGCAATGCAGGGTTGAGTTTATTATGGGAAGAATTTATAGTTTAGAATTTAGAGCTAAGTAAAGCCGAAAACTAGTAATTTTTGATTTTGAGAGAACACTAAACACTACAGACTACAGCTGTATTCTGTATTCTCCCAGTACACACACATACATACAGGTTGTCAATGTAATGTAAATTGGTTATGATTTTTTGCAGAGTTTTGAATTTCAAACCGACATTTACATAAGAATCATGACTGACTTAGTTTTGAGTGGGCAATAATGGTCATTTCTCCTTACCATGCTCTTTGGGAGTGGCTAGAATCTAGAATCTAGAATATAGAATAATTCCTGTCTCTGTATCTACATTTACATAAGAGCTCTAAAACATACACTTGAGCCCTTGTTTCTCTCTCTCTCTCTCTCTCTCTCTCGCCGAATGTGTAGCTTGTTTGGGGTTTACTACATGAAGCATAAACATGACATACTACGACATGTTATAAGTTATAATATGGCATCTCTGATGTTATTCAAGGTGGATCATGATTACCACTATATTCTTATTCGTATTCATATTCATATATTTAGAGTTCAGTTGCCTCTAAACTCTAAACTGTTTTAGACAGTTTTAACAGAGAGATAGACATAGAAATGAAATGTTAAGAAAATATGATATGACTGTAAACTGTAGATTGCATATTGTATACAATAATAAAAACAATGAAACTGTATTATGGATTTTAGATACATTAATATACTACTAATGCATGCGTTGGCGTTGGATGTTGAATGTTGAATGTTGGATTATACGTTGCTCCTTCTCACTTTTTACTTCTTACAACTTTTCTCTGCTAAGTGTATGACTACACACAACATGAACATGAGGCAGGATTTTTGGATTTTTCCCTGTTGATTTTTTATGAATGTTGTGAGTTTTTAGGAGAAAACAATATCGCTCTGTGTACAGTGTACAGTGTGCACCACATTTTACTTCAAAATTTCATTGCATACATTTTCAAATTTCACTGTACAGGGTAAATAATCGAAGAGAGAGGGAAAAAACCACAAACGTTATGGTGACTTGTGTTCGTGTGTAATGCAGAGCGACATACATTTGTTTCAGAATTCGTGTGAATACAGTAATTATTTGTTCTCGCTCTAGTCAAAAAAACCTAAGTCGAAGTTGAAGTCAAAGCCAAAGCTAAAACGGGAAGAGAAATTATTGTGTGGAGAGGAGATTTTTCCCCATTTTCTGATACTGATGCTGAAGCTGAAGCTGATGATGATGAGTGAAGCAAAGATCACATTACAGTCTCACGTTGCGTAGGTAGGCACTAGACACTAGGCACAAATGAAGATGGCAATAATGGGTATATAAACATTCCTTTTCATGAACGGATGCTGATAACTTTATCTTTACGATGTATATATAGATATATGTACAATGTACGCGCTTGTCTGTCTCAATCCGGAGTTTATGTCTGTTTTTCTACATATTCCGTATACCGGTATACCCCTATTCATCCATTTACATTATTATTATGGATGAAAGATTTTGTTTAGTTAAACACAGAGTTTTAGAGCTCAGCTTATACATTATATTACATAATATATATCAAGGTATAGGTGCCATACTATAGAACATAGAACATAGGATGTGCATAGAAAGTTGTAACAATGCTAAAAGCTGTATTATTATTGTCATTATTATTATTATTATTACCCTTTATTCTTACATACCACAAACACACATATACAATATATTTTATGATTTTACGTTTCTCCGTATGTCGTATCTACAAACTACAAATTCGAGGATTAAAGATGGATGAGTGGATGATGTTCATGTTATGAGTTATGAGTTATGAGTCAACAATGAGTTTGAGGTGATCTTTTCTATTGTGTCTATAGTCTATAGTCTATACTTAATCAACTGCTTTATTCCATTCTTCGAAATCCCGACAGAATTCAACGCGGATAATACATAAAATAATATATGTAGGGTTGCTATTTGCTATTGTTGTTGGGTATTGAACATACTATATTATTATATCTATATTTATGTCTACATTCTTGTAATGGTTGTAAAGATAGATTAGTTGTGAAGTTGAAGAGAGAGGTTCAGAAGAAACACGAGCAAAGAGTAGAGAGTAGAGTAAAGTCGAGTACCCAGCCCAGAATGAAGTCATCGAAATCTATGATGAGCTCAAAACTCTCAATATGCAATATGTTTGGTACACAGTATACACTATCAATACGTTATGGATCATATCATGATCCATAACGTCATCACTACTTTTGATTTTGTTACGTATCTCTGCTGTTTTCTTTTTTTTCCTGTCCTGTGTCCTGAATCCTGAACTGCATAATATGTAGATTCAAGATAATACAAGTTTGAATAATAATACTAATACTAATAATAATTATGACTGTATTATTTATTTTTTGAGATTTGAGATGATTGATTTTAAATTAGGATGTAGCATGTACATAAATAATAGTTGAGAGTTGAGGGTTGAGAGTGAGTGATGAAATGGATGTGAAATTGTAAATTGCTCATTTTATTTTTTATCTGTACTTATTATATTATACGACCAAAGTGTTACGTGTAATGATTGTAGAAAGAATGTTAAACATAGCCATGGAAAAGAAGTGTCTTACATTGCAGTTTATACGTACAAAAAGTCAGACTCTTTTGCTCTCTCTGACTCTGGCTTTGACTCTGATGTCATTTTATGATCTCTTTCCAATTTTACTGTGTTGTTTATAGTTTATACATATCGCGAGTAAAAGAACAAGAACATGAACATTGAACATGCATAAGAATCTATAATGTGATTGAGTTGTGTGTTTTTTTTACCAGACACTTTGTTCCAGAGTGCAGTGCAGTTTGGTGTTTGCTCGGGTTGGTTGTTGGTTGTGTTCTTAACTTTTACGTTGAATGCTCAGATGGTGACTGGTGAATGCCAAAAAGATTTGAGACGACTGTGCGGCATTTGCGCTTGTCAATACATTACATTACAATATAGATTACATAACGTATAACATGGGTATGAAAAATCACCGTCTGAGGGTTTTTGGCTATAGAATTTCATTTTATCTTTGGTTTTGTTTTTTTTCTCTCAAGTTCCTTGGTTCATTCCCATGCTTGTTTAGTAGGAGTAGTAGTAGTAGAATGGTTTGGTTTAGTTTAGAGGAGACCTGGAGATTCTAGATTTTAGATTTTAGACTCGAGACTCTAGACTCTAGACTGACTATGCAATCATGGCTATTACACACATGTTTAACGAGACAAGACGGTGTTAACTGCCAATGGCAGACGGTGCGAAAATGTGAGTGAGTGAGTGGTAGTTGTGAATTGATAGGATACAAAATTTAGGAGTTTGCTATAACTATATTTGTATCTATATCATATGTATACCAAGGTATTATCAGCTAGCCAATTTTACCCAGTTAGTTCAATGATGCTCAAAGTTCCACGTATTATGTATTATGTGTGTGCGAATGAATGATACATGAATCCCTGGTACAACTTTCATGGTGCATATTTTAATATACACTACTTAAGACTTCCAGCCTCTACACTTTACATTTTATATAGACTTCTCTGTTGTCTGTTGTGTATTGTCTATTGTCTAGTATCTAATGAGTTGAAGAACTGTTTTCAACTTGACGTTCAATGTCACCCATGCTCCATGCTCCAGTCTCCATTCTGCACACACTAATTTATGCATGACTTTAAGTAGTAAATAGTAAATAGAATAAAAGGGATTTCTTGCTATTTTCTCCACTACCTTTGATGTGATTTTGGGCTGAGGTAGATATCTATTATGGATGTCTCCATTCTCGATCCTTGACTTTCGACTCTCGACTCTGGAGTCTTCTTTTCTCGAGTTGAGAGTTGTGTCATGTGTCATTTGTCACATTTTTCATGTTTCCAATGTCCAATGCCCAATATTTTGTCCAATTACAAATTATGCACAATTCCATTTTCAGTATTCAGATTCTGATTTAATGTCTAGTGTCTAGTGTCTAGTTAATGTGTCTAGCATGACAATGTTCAATGTCAGGACTCCAGCTTATCTACAATGCATAATACATAAGCAAGACGGAGAAACGGTCGTGCACCTGTATGTTCATACAATATAAAGCATGATGCATAATGATGTGAACTAATTAGTTAATTAATTACAAATGAAGCCTGAAAGTGCCAAGTATGAATAATAATAGTAATGTCTAGTAGGGTACATAGCTCAGTCTGCATATGCACTGCTTCCATGAGTAATTAAGACATGCGCTCACAGGATTTTAGGAAAGTGAATTGCAGGGTTTTAATTTAGTGTCAACTTTCCTTAATTACATTACACTATATTATCATTTATCATGTATTTTGAACAAGAAAAAAATGAAATACTAAATACTAGTAATCTCATTTAAACATATTATATTGTACATTGTGTAGACCGTTTTTGGCTGCTTCTTCTAATCTGCAATCAATAATAAATAATGAATAATAAATATCAATACACACAGACATTATACATTATACGTAGAATATTATGTTAAATAATCATGTGTCGTGGCTCTTAAATGATTGTGTGCAATATTATGTATTATGGGCTGCTAAGATGAAAAAGAAAAAGAATCATGCTGAATGTTGATGTACGAAAAATTGTCATACTGCTTTGTCCTTTTTTTCAACGTTATTATTAGCACACGATTGCTTAAAATAAAGAGAGAGTGTGTGTGTTTGTGACAAGAAAGGTTTTTGGTCTGCAGTCTGCAGGCTTTACAACATTGTGGAAATTTTGTTTATTTTGCTTGCAAGCAAAAATATACCTACTCCATACTCCATAATACAGACTACAGCACTAATCACTAATGAACGCGGAAGTTTCTGTTGGCAGGTTGTAGGTTGTATTTTGTATTTGGGTTGGTTGCGATTCATGGTAAAATTTAGTAGCTGCAAAAGATGCAGTGAAAGCCTTGAAGCTTGGGGTAAACACACAATTTTCGTTTGTCTATTATAAATTTATGAAAGTCATCAAGAGGACGGCAGTGTTAGAATTCAAATAACTATTGCAACAGACAGGCAGGAGTCGGCAGTCGACAGTGCAACAGGGGATCAGAATGAGAATCAAAATGTTAATGAAACGCTACGCTACAGAATTATTATCAAATTATTCGTTAATTAATCTGCGTAACGACATCAAATCCCTCCAGATTTTCATTCATTACACAGGGAAGTAGCTGCAGGCTGACAGAAAGTGCATACTTACAAGTGTAAAGTAGAGAATATATACGATACACGATATAATAAATAATAACCTATTCAGTATTCAGTATTCAGGTTTCTTGTTTACTCCTCACTTCTCACTCGTCACACGGTAAATTACAAAATAAATAACGTATGCAATACATTTTTGAAATATTAGCAGAATTTAGAATTTTTAGTTTTAACTTATAATCCTTATTATTACGTAATAATTTGCTTTAATGAACTTTTAATGTTAATTTGTCAAATTTCATTCTGGTTAGTTTTTCAAGTCTCATGTACTTGTTCTGCAAATAGTTATTGACTTGATTACATATTTCATATTATCCATTATCCAAGTATTTTTTATACAAAATACGATAGGCGATACATGATACATGATGTATTTTTGGTATGATGAGTTTTATTGAAATGAGTGAATGAACTCTTAGCCACTCGTCTTTTTTTATTATTGTTTTTAGTATTATGAGTCACACGGATAAATGATTTGTCTTATTTTTGTGTCCGTGAGACCATGAATAGCAGAATTTTTGAAGATCAAAGTCTCAAAGTCTGACTTTTGAATGTTGGCTACTGCTGTTTCTTCTTCAATGTTTCCATGTTCAATGCTCAATCTGCAACATGAATCTGAATCCATTTGTTTGTTTGTTTAGTTCTTTCTTCTCTTTTAAGCATTTACGGATACAGAATACAGATATTCATTGCTCTGAAGAAATACAAATAAAGACAAATCTGCAGGACTTCTTTAAAAATTCTAGACCCCTGCAGAATCTGAGAAAATAAAATAAATTTGATGCTGATAAAACTTTTTTTTCTTCCCCTCTCATTTCTCTCATTTGTGGGGTGTAATATATAGAAATATTTTGCACTAGAAAATTAACAGCCAAAGGAAATTATTTTTTCACTTGTGACATGAAATGTCTTGGAGATCCCATAAAACCAACCAGTCAACAGACAATCAAAAAGAAATTACTAGGAAGGCTTAGTAGTTCAAGAGAGCTAAAGTTAAAATTTCGTGACATTATTCTACTTGTACATTATTTTTTGCGTCCAATTCATCCTCATAGTCTTAAATATGAGATTAGTCGGAAAGAATGAAGAGTTTGAGGACAAAACACAAAACACCAGCTTGAATATCCAGCTGACAGCTGACCATATGAAGTTTCATATAGACAAGTGCTGTAGGCTATAGAGTACTTTGAAATTGTAGTATTGGAACATAGATCCTACATCCTCAAAGCAATTATATTACGACAAAATCTCCTTTGTAATTTTATAGATATACTAGAATTTCATGGGACTTGGAAATTTTGTATTGTTTAAAGAATTTCACAACTTTCTATAGTTTTTTAAATGGAGAAAAAAAAATCTATTACCACAGTATTACACAGTGGATATTGTCATGATACCATGAAGAAAATCAAAGTCAAACCAAAGGAAAAAAAAGGAGAAGAGTGAAATATGTTGAATTTGTAGCTTTTTTGGTCGGAGGTGGCCGACGGTGATTTTATTCTCCTTTTTCTAGATTCTAGATTTTAGATCTCACACAGCACGGCTAAGATTTTGTTTGAGTTTCATGTTATGGTTAGTTATCGTAGAAGCTTGTATAGTAGTATCATCATCATTATTGGAATATTTTTATCATGCATCATGTATGGTGATTGTAAAGGCAAAGCAGAAGTAGAGTAGAGAAGAAGACGTATCAATGCAGACAGAGAACGAGAGACAGAAAGTATCGAGTATGGAGTGAAAGGGTTGCTTGCTGTTGGTCTCATGTTCACTGTTCACAGTTCCACCCCTACCGTGGCATTTCACCATGAGACTGAACCTACAGTACACTTTATAATATGTGATATGTATACTTGTTATTATATGCAGTCGAGTAAGTCATAGCTTGATTTGACTACCTTCATTTCATGCTCCATTCTTTACTCTTTTTTTTACTCTGGTCATGGATGTGTGTGGAAAAAACCATACACACAACTCAACACACAACTCATCACACAATAGTTTCCATTCTTGCTACTGAAGAAGAAAATGAAAGTGCACCCA
Source organism: Sminthurinus aureus (assembly GCA_034698265.1). Taxonomy (NCBI): domain Eukaryota; kingdom Metazoa; phylum Arthropoda; class Collembola; order Symphypleona; family Katiannidae; genus Sminthurinus; species Sminthurinus aureus. Next base: position 16,184 of record JAQGBH010000052.1, read on the forward strand.
AACACCCAACAGCACCATGAACCATGTATCAAGTATAAAGTATGCACATTACACATGGCATTCCAATGGTAATTCAAAACTGAGACATATGTAGATGTAGATGTATGCAGATGAAGTGTTAGTAGTAATTGAAGAAGCAGAAGAAGTGTTAGTAGGTAACTTCCCCAAGAAGAATATAAATAATGTACCGTCCACTCATTTCTCTTCACTTCATAAATTCAGTAATTCATATTTCACATTTCATCCTTGTATGCAGTATGCAATTTGTAGTCATTCTTTCCACCGCTAGGAAAACTATTATTATTATTTGTATTTATGTTTGATCTATTGATGTGTTGATGTGGACACTATTTTTTATTTTGAGTGTAGAATGTAGAATGTGCAGACGTTAGCTAATTCATTTCATTTCTTTTGTTGCCTTTGCAAAATTTGTATGGGGAATTTCCTAATGCTTGACATGTAGCAAAGTAATTGGATGATAACTGGATTGGATTGGTCAATCAATTTTATTATTTTATCATTATTATTTTTTGGTTATTGGTTGGTTGTTGGAGAATGTGTTTAATTAGAATCCCAAGTGTCGACATGTTAAATCAATAAAGTATGAATAATAAAGTAATGAATAGCAAAGCACTTACATATGATTTCACGCAGATTCTTCGTGAATAATTTTTAACTATTTTCAAAGTAATCTCAATTCTTGAGTCTCAATTCTCATTCCTTTATCAGTCCTGTTTATTTGTCCTTGCTGCAAAATTTGAAAACGCGTGAGTACTAAATGTAAAATAGACAAGAAAAGTTGTCCTGCTGACGTAAATTCAGTGAAGAGTGGAGTGACATTTAAATAAATAGTTGCGTTACATTGTGTACAAGATTTTTGTTTCTTTTGTGCTGACAACCTTATGATTCTATGACGCTAGTTGGTTTGTTGGTAGTTGCTATTTAGTTAGTTTTTGGTCCCATTTTACATTTTTAAATGAAAAAAAAACGCTATCAGATTTGACATTTGACGCACATGCTACAAAACCATTAAATACAGCTGAAACATTTGTGAATACCTACCTACTACCAACTACCTACATGAGAGGTACATACATGTGAGAATGTATGTGGAAGAGAAGAAGATGACAGCCGTAGGTCAATTTTAATTCAACCCTATCTATCTCTTGTCCATCTTAGATTTCTATCTAGATGGGACGGAATGGAATTGCATGGGGACTAGGCTATACTTTTATATACGCATACAAAATTCACATGCATAATATATGATAAATGATAAACTATTGTACACTATATACTTACTATTAACTATTACGGAAACTCTTTTTTCATTAAATACCAGTTTCATTTTTGTTTATTTTTACCCTGTTGCATATTACTATGTAATATGTATTAAATTATTATTTATTATGTGGCTTGTGATGTGTTTTGTATAGCATGTACTATTTTCCATCTATATCAAGTGTATTTACAAGTTATAATACTTTACTTGTACTTACAATTTACAATGTAATGGAAATATGAATTATCAAGCGGTACAACGTATGTTCGCTATCAACCATCAATTGTAAACTTTACATTTGACTAGCCGATTTTCATAAAAACTCCTTTACATTTGTTCTCGGCTTTAATTTGTGTTAAAGAAGAATGTAGAATGCAGAAATGTGTAAATCATACATAACAATAATAGAAGATAAAAGCAAGGGAAAAATATATAATGAAACCCGTTCTTGTATTATGCATTTATTGTATATTGCATCCAATAATAATAAATGTTCATAGTTCATATAATATGATAGTGATTGGACGTAATAAATTTTGTAGGAATTTCATATGGGAACTTGGACATGAATGTAAATGTAAATTCAAGCGTAGATGTGCATTGGTATTGAAATGCATAAGTATATCTTTAATGCCTTGATCTTCTGTTGTATGTATACGGTGAAAATAGTGTTAATAATTACATTTGTTTTGATTTTTTAATATATATTTGCAGGGAGACGACGTGGAACCCGACGACGGACATTGAACTCGTCTATTGTATACCCATGGACGAGAATGACTTCATTCCTCTATGTCATCTTCGTCGTGACTGGATGCCTTCATATTGCCGGTAAGTTCACTAATTTTTATTTTTCTCCAGCATCCAAAGTTTTAAAACCGACTTAAAACTACAAAGGAGCATACAGATTAAATATTAAACCATGTAAAAATTTAAAGTTTAATCCGTCATTAGTCGTTACGGTAGGTCAAAGAGCATTGATTGGATTGAATTGCATTGGATTTAAAGGTCAGGGTAATATACATAAATCGACATAGATATCATACTTTAAAATTCATACATCATACATCACACATTATGCAAAGATCTGATGGATAGAGCTAAAGAAAAACTGTGAAAATCCTACAACAGAAACCTACGGATTCTTTCTCCAAACTTTTCTTTTTAACTTGTGCTTTGTGAGTTTTGAGATTTGAGATTTGAGTAATACTTTTATGTCATGATTTCAAAAGAAGGGAGTACAAAACTCAAAACTTGAAGAAAATGTGCATCTATAATGTACGTTGTACATAGTACATATTGCTTGCATTTAGATAATGGCAAGTTTTCGTTTGCGTTTCAGTGTCAACTGTGCGGGTACTTAGTGTCAGTGAAGACTATTGATTGAAAAATTTATGGGATCACCAAATCCCCATTATGAGCAAAGAATTTTTTTTCCGCTCATGGAGATGTACAATGTACAAGGCGATGGCGAGACCTGGACCAACTGCTGTGAATTTCTCTTTCGTACTATACCTTCTCCATGTATGATGTGTGATGTGTGCATAAGACTTTTGTACATAAAAAACCCATATTTCAACTTACTTTTGCATACTTTAGTGAGTAAAGTTTTTCTAAGGTTTTGTAAGAAGCAAAAGGTTGCCGGTTGCCAGTTGCCCTTCCGTCTTCTACATTCTGTACAGAATTTTACAGGTCTCAGCTAAGAGATACTAAATGCTAAATACTCAATGCTCAAGTACCCTGAAAACGGAAAAACGTAGCTCCCTGGAGATAAGTATTTTGCTAAGCAATAAATTGAATATTTTATCATTGAACATTGAACTTACTTTGATGTCATTCCTTTTACCGCATTTTTGCAAAACCTGTCTTTTTCTTAATCTGAGCAATTACAGAGTCTTAAAAAAAAGTACTGAGCAATTTTGTGAAAGTAAATGGTACATCGGAAATGTGAACGATAAAACAGAGACTTTCTCTTATCCCATGTTATCCGTTTCTGATTTCTGACACTGGAACACTGAAGGAACGTTTGTTTGATCTACTGCACACGGAATTGAAATGGGGTCAGTTTCTACTAGTATATAGATTTTAGTACTAAAACTAGAACTGGAAACTGGAAAAGATCTTTGTCATTTGATTTTGGTTTCAATTTTGGTTTTTGAGAGGAGGAATCTTTACTTTTAGTTTAGTTTTCTTCATCATCTTCTACACTTCTCCGGTGACTGCTAGTGCTACTGCAGCAGTGCGGCCAGTTGAGACTCAAGGATTAGGTAGAATTGAAATTTGGGATTCTCTTTGCCCTTTGTAGTGTTGAGTTGAAGTGGAGGAGGTGGTTTTATTGTACTATCCCATATGTACTATGTACTGTATGCGGTATGCTGTATGTTGTATGCATTAGTTTTCCTCTTGAATTCTAGCTTTGTATTTTCTATTGGACTAGATTGGTTTGGTTTGGATTCTCTAATCCAATTCTGAAGCATACCAGCATACCACATACCGAACCTAAAACGTGGGTACATTACACAGCTTAAATACTAAATACAGTGAATACAGTAGATATTCGGCATAAGGTATAATGCTATATACTATATGATGTAATGGCAGAGGAATGGTTAGCCTACTAAAGCTATGATCTTCGATTTACTTAACTACGAATATTCTATTATTTTGCCTAGAATCACGTTTTCTCTCTTTCTCTACATATCTCCACTCTCCATTACTCTATTAGCGTGAGAACTTGAGGTCTATCCAAGGTTTATTGTATGATGGTGTATGGTGTATGGTCCTATTTCATTTCGAGTGTTCTTCTATTCCTCTATTTCTCTCCCTCTGGCTCTTTCTGAGACTTGATGTTCTTCTTCTTCCTCTTCTTCTTGACGTTAAGCTGAAAAACCTCGACTTCCACATATAATCCACGAGGATTTCCACAAAACTGCCGAACTACTGCAATCCTCCTATATTTTAGATTTTGGGTTCTATCTATAGATTCTAGATTCAAACCAAAGAAAATGAGAGGACTAACACGAAGAAGTAGAGTGCAACTTTGAGATATGATGAGGAATTCGTTCAAATATATAAATGATATAATATATGATATATGATGTATGATTGTGGATTGTGGATGCAGGTATTAAATGTAAATAAAATACGCTATGTAACATGTAACATTACCATAATATGTAAAGTAAATATGTAGACAAATTGAATGTGCATATTTACAAGTTTACAAGTTGGAGGTTAAATAGGTAGTTGAAACAGGTTAGATGCTAGATATTTAGGAAGAAGAAGAAGAAGAATGGGATGAAAGATGAAGGAGGAGTAGTCTCATTTTTGTGTAACAAACAACAAGGAGCAAAATTTGAGATGGAAGAGGAAGATGGAAATGGAAATGACGAATGATTTCTAATTTGTCATTAGATAAAATGTATCATATGCTTTTTCATCCAAGCACATGGCACATGTATCTATCTTGTGTTTAAGATTGAGAATTGAGACTGGTGTACTACACACTAGACACTAGTCACTACAAATTATACAATGAAGATGCAGTAGGAAAAGAAGTATGTGCATTGATGTTAGTAAATAAATTTAAACTAATGGACCGTGGGAAACGGGAGTTGGCAATGTAGTGTGCGGTGGAGACGTTCTTCATTCTTTAGAGTTGTAGTTGTAGATCTGTGTATCACTACAAATACAAATACAACTAACTGCACAAGTACGGATACCATAGATACAACTTTTTACTACGACTATCAACTGATTACCAACCAACAGCCACCGAGTATACGATGTACAATATACGATATACAACAGTATGTAAAAGTTGGTTTTACATGTTGGATTGTTAATATCCCAAAGAAAATTTCAAGTTTAATGTCGTGAATAGTGCATATATTATACATATTTATACTAAATACTAAACACTATGATAAACACGCACAACAGAGAGCAGAATATCTATATCTAAAATGTACAATGTACAATTTACGAACGATCCGAATCAGTTGACAGTAGACAGTAGACAGCAGAGATTTTTAGACTCGCCAACGCTTGCTGCTTGATTCTGGCTGGCTTGCACACTGCTCAACTGCTCACTTACTTACTCCTCGTATGTTGTATGACAATGACATTTGTGTCCAACGCCCTGTGAACTCTGAGTTCTCAGTTTGGAGTTTGGAGTTTTGAGCTGCATCCATTTGTATGTCTATTAAAAGTGTACGAGTGTCTTGTAATGTCCTTTTATTATACATATAATATACATACTACATACATGGATATTTGTATATTATTTGTCATCTGTACATGGTACACAACTTGGAGATTGGAAATGCACTGATGTTGGAGTTGGAGTTGCAAGGAACCATCCAAAATCCAGAATATAGAATATGGAATGCAGACATACAGAGAAACAAAGTCTTTATGCAAATTAATGAATGTTCCTCTTTCCTCTTACAGCTCACTTTCTTGTGTCTTGTTTGTCTGGACAAGTATTCAAGTATTCGTAATCTGCATCCATATTACATGCACAATGTACAATATACATAGACAGTCAAAGAGTTCCTAGTATCTGCTATGTAAATTTATCACAAATAGCTTTCCAAACATGAACATTGAACATTTAACATGATACTCATTTCTGCTCCATTTAAAGTTCATCTGAATATTTTGTCTCTTTTTTTGTCACTTTATGCACATTTTTTTATATTTATGTACTTACAAATCAAGAGGGGGAAATTCCTAATGAAAATTTATTCCTTACAATTTCCGCGGAATATTTGTTTATTCATATTCCATCAAAATTCAATCCATCAAAAATCAAAAACTAAAGCAAATAAAACTTTTTATTACGGTTCAACGATGGTGTATCTATTCGTATTGTACTTTTGAGTTGTTTATCTAAATGATAAATAGTAAATAGTACATGTTATAGTTCTATAGATTCTAGATTCTCAATTCTCGATTCCACTGTTATGGTGTGAAGATATTGTATAAAAGTAAATGTATGAGAGGAAATGCTTGCATAATTTATGACCATCCACAATTACTATAACTATTATTACTACGGAACATTAGCAGCATTAGGAATATTACGAGGGTGTTGAGATCAGCGGATGTTCTTGAAGGCAAATGATATAGATGAGGGGAAAAAATTGAAGAGAAACTTTTTAGAAAATAGGTTTTGTATTTTGTATTGTATATTTTGTATATTGTATATTGTATATAATATCGCATACAGATTCGGAGGAGTTGTTCTTGTTTCTCCTCCTGTTATTGTGATTGTATGTTGTATGTTTTGTGTTGTTCTTTTTGAAGAATTATTGCTATTGTGAGGTTGACTGCGTGATTATTGTGCATGCATAATTTGTCGAAATGGAGACTGACTTCATGTCTTTGTTGTTCATTTAAGCCTTTCTTTCTCTCCGTTTCCATCTCTGTCTGTCTTTGGTCTTTGGCATGTACTTCTTTCTCTTGATGCACTTGCTCTTCATCTTACAGAAAAGAGAGCCAGAAAAGTCGAGAGTTTCTACTACACTTTACATATACTACAATTTTTTCCGTTTTATAGATATGGTACTCTATGTATCCTATTTTGAATATTTCGAGAATAGTTAAGTTAAAGATGGAGATTATGCGCTTAAATATACATATATTATGCATATGTATGTATTATCAAGAACAAAAACAAAAACAAGAACAAGTGGAACAGAAGAAGAAAAGGAAGAAGACCGAATACATACACAAGTGATAGTAAATATATTTAGTATCATGTAGGATATATTGGCCAAGTATTTTAATGCAGTTGTATGCATATGGTTTGAAATTTAAATATATGCGTGTGTACATTGTACATGCATAAAGGATAATAATAGGATAATATTTATTCTTTGTTTAGTTACCAGGTTTTGGTAATAATGATGAGTATATAAATATACACTATATCCGATATACGGTATACTGTGTACAAACTAGAAACCGGTAGATATAAGCTATATTATGGTTCCTCTTCTTCTTCTTTTTTTACTACTAGTTGTTCCACGTTCTCTTCGTCTTCGTTTTGATCTTCTTCAGGTGCTTCTTTCTTTCTCAAGTGTGAAATATACGAAGGCCGACGTGTGGTCGACTCTTCTTCTTTTTTTCTTTTTTTCCTTCAAACTTCTCCTTCCTTGGCTAACTTACTTACTTACTTACGGAAGATGCTGGAAGCTTCATACTTGATACTATACTACTACTACTACTGTACTGTCTACTGTATCATCCATAGAAAGGCGGATAGACAGAAGAGTGAGTATATATAGAAAATAGAGTCAGAGTCAGAGGCAGCCGTGAGTACTGAGTACTCGCTTGAGCCGTGTGTATAACGCGTGGCTTGATTATTGCTCGTGGCTGCATGGTTGACTCCTGCCAGCAGCTTGCCTACAGCTTGTCTATTCACCATTCACTATTCACCATTCACATTTGCTATTTATGCATTCGTCTTGCTCTTTTATTTTATTTTATTTTATTTAGTCTACTTTTCTTTACATTAGATTTTGGATTGTAAACCTAATAAAAGACTTTTTTTTAGCTATATTCAAATGTTCCAAACTCCAATCTCCAAGTAAATCACATTTCTACAACTCGAATTCAATGATTTTCAATGGTATTATTTCAAATTGTATGTACACTGTACTAGGCTAAAATAATATTAAATATTATTTAATACAGCTTGATTTTGATTGGAAACTAATATTGCTATTACTATTATATTATTCCTATTGATAATTGATATTGTTTGAAATAGCTAAAGTTTTTACATGTTTCGAGTTGAGAATCTTGTTTCAATTTTTAATTTTAAAACAATAATAATTTGGAATGAATTTACACAATGGAAAAAAATATACCGTTCAAAAATTCAATATACAGCGTACAACTTGTCATGATAATAATAAAAACAATTGTTTACAACTACATACAAACAAGAGATCAAAATGGGAAAAGTCGCATTTTATTTCAAGTTTGTTTTGGTTGTTGCTTGTTTGTTGCTTGTTTATTGTTTACATAGTGTGTCTAGTGTCTACAATCTGCAATCTACCATCTAGAATCTAGAATCTACAATAAATATTTACAGTAGTTTAAATTAAGGACTATTGCCTATTCAACTTACTTATATGGTGGAAATGGACTGGTTCAGTTAGTTTCTACTTTATTGTGGATTCTGGGGGCAGAGAGAAACAAGGAGAGTTTATTGCACATTTGGAAAAAAGCAGCTGAGAGACTGAGAGACACAGGCAGAGAAACTGGTAAATTGTAAATGGCTATTGCAGCCTATGTATTTTTTGGGTAGGTGGAAAAAGGATAATATGAGCGGTTTATCTGTAGTTTGTAGTTTCTAGTTTTCTAGTTTCTACTTGTATTGCCTGTCTATGATGGAGAATTCATTACATGTAATCGATTTTCATTGTAACTAAAGTACATGCAGTACATAGAGTACATAAATAAAGAGGACAATGTCACAAAAAAGTGTAGATGTTGTCAGGTCAAAACTGTGACGTTGTGGGTAGTAAATTACTTAATGAATGATTTTAATACAGGGAGTATTGACTACGGTTTACTAGTATCTAGTATGAAATTGCACTAGGCAATAGACACTAGGGGGAAGGAAAGAAGGAGGGAGACAGAAATTTTCTCTCATCATACTCATACATGTACAATGTACATAATGTCCATGATCGTAAATTAAAGTCAATTTACTTATTCCACCGAGAAAAAAAAATTGCTATTTATCTAGCTCCTTCATTTCGTTGAGCAGTTATAAAATGTCGTTTGGAAATTTATAAAGACTTTGGAAATAAAAAAAGACATTGCCCATAAAAAGTTGAAGTGTGCTCTGATCTAGAATCTACTGTAGAGTCTAGAGCCTAGTGTCTAGTGTCTACTCTGTGCACTTTTTTCTCCGTTTCTGTTTCAGTCTCGTTGCATTTGTCTTTGAGTATAGATAATATGCATTCATAACGATATATATACGATAGCTCATGCTTTGTATCACAACTAAATGCATTATATTTAGTATTTAGTAGTCATATTAGTAAAAGAGTTTTCAAGTTTCCAACCATTTTTTTCCCAGTTGTGTGCTTCTCACTTGCGTTGTGCTTGTTCCTCTTTAGGATACCATTTACTATCATTTTTTCAATAGCCTGTCGTTCTGTCTACCGTCTGTATCTGTGTCTGTGTGAGCGTCTCGTTTCATTTGAGTGTTGGCACTTGCTCAAATTTGACTTGGTTCTTTTTTTCCACTTTTTTTAAATGAAAATGAAACTAGTGAGTATTAGTTACAACTTGGAACATAAGCACAAGCTACTACACGGCGCTCACCTTTCTTTCGTTACCAGTTACCAGTTAGCAGGCTGTGGTACAATTTTTCTATGAGTGTTTAAATAAAATACTCAATGTTTTCCACAATCTTTGGCTTTGTTTGTATTTTTAATTCCTACAGATTTTGCTTCAAGTTTAATATGCGGAGCAAAGAGAACTCGGGTCCATCGTCATCGTCATGATTCTGATTCGGATTTTCTCCTTCTCTCTGTTATCTGTTCTCTGTCTCTCCACTCTCCATCTATTCATCTATCTATCTATGTGTTTGAAAGGGAAAAGCTTGAATTTGAATGTTCATGGTGTTATTTTATTAATGTTGATACTAAATAATCCTTCCTGTTATGTAATGTAATGTTGTCTTGTCTGGTGTTTGTTGGGAGTTGGAAGGATGAATGTGAAGGATGGATTTTCATGAGGAACAATTTTTCTTCTCCATTCCCTCCATTTGACTAGTCTTATCTTTTTCTCCTGCTCCCTCTTCTTGGTATTCTGCCTCTTCTCCTTCTTTTTTTTGAGCGCACACTTATGTATAATATGTACACACTGAAAGCTGAACGCTGAATAAAAAAAACTTTAAAAAAGGTAATATTTATGTTCTGTGAAGTGTGCATCATGTTTGTTGGTGTATACATAATCATAGACATTTAAATACAAATCTACGTGTGAGAGTGTGTATGTGTGTGCAGTGTGCAGCGTCTATGTGTATAGTGTATACTGTATGCATAATGTATAATGCATCCGAATTTGTATCCAAGTACAACACATTGGTTTTATCTTTTATCCATCCCGTTTTGAATTTTGAAAAATCTTGGTTTCTTTGCCAGTGCCAGTGCTTCTGTTTCTGTTTCTGCTACTATGATAGTTCTTGACTATTTTCTAGTAGAATGCACAAATAAAATATAAAATAAAGAATACTCTAGTATCGCCAGATTCATAATAAAATGTATAGCAGATATCAAGTTATAAGTTATGCATATGAAATTGAGCCGGTATTGTCAATTTCCAATTGAGAAATGAGAAATGAGAACTGTGGTTGATTCGTCCCATTAAATCGTTTCGATTCCTGATTTCAAATTTTAGCTTTGAACAAGAACCAGAACCAGAATAAGTCATGTATGTGTTTATTGTGGATTGGTTTTATTTCGGCACGTGTGCCGAGTACCGAGGAAGCAAGACAATGTTCAATGTGCAATGTACAGTTACATCCTTATAAATATCCTGTATTGTTTTGTATTTTGTACTGTATCATTGGAACGAGTTGTTATGTAATAATATTGTAGCGCTAGTTCTACCTCTACATCTACATGTACGTATAAATAAATATAAAATATACACATGTATATGTGTAAAATATAATTCAATTTCTATATCAAGTGTGGAATTGTTTTCCCATTTGCTCTCCTATTAGAAACTAGAAACTAGAAACTATAAACAGAATAAGAATGAGAAACATAAAAATAAAAATAAAATGTTTTACGTCAATGTGGATGGATATGAGAAGGAGCATCATGATCATCTTGGTTCGTTCTTTGAGTTGTTTGAGTTTGTAAGAACACTTGAAGATGCTACATTTCTTAGTCCCTTGCTCAAATTCGGCGATTGAGTTGCATGCTCTAGTGACTTTGACAGGTGCTGACTTCTCCTCCACACTTACACATCCAAACATACATACATGCATTCAGCTCTGGTGTACATTTTGTTATGTCTACCATATACCATATACCATGATATATCATGCATGTATCAATATATCAGCCGTGTAATATAAACTTACAAGTCTAAAATCTCTAGTCTCGAGTCTCTAGTGAATCCAACGTCGAGTTGAAGTTGAATCCCTGTAGCACATCCAAAACAAAAGTATATTAGTATTGTCACCAATATTGGGAATCTTGTCTTGAAATGCCAAATGCCAAAGTAAACATGGGAGGAGAATAATAGAAAAATAAGCTCAAATTATCTTCATTTACATCATTTATCTTGCTATTTTACTCTAGATTGTCGTAGAAAATATAAAATGTAAAACGTAAACTGTAAAAAAATTATTGGCAATGAGAATATTTTTTATGAGCTTGTAAATTGTACATATCTATATATCCTGTGTCTTGTGCCTTGTGTCTTTGGAGTTTTGAGTTTGGGTGTCATACAACATCCAACATAGGACATAGAAAATAGGAAGATGACAACTGTTAATGAAATGACATATCCAGTTTTAAATCCATTACGACAGTTTGTTCCTTCGATTGAGCATTTAGTTCGAGAGAGACATTTGTTTACCACTCTTTTGATGCCTTACAGTACAGAAAGGATGGGAATCCCATTCAATACCAGATATTTTCCCGTTTTATTTATTGCTCCTATATTGTAGACGTTATATGTTATATTATGTAAGCATAACGTATAACTGAACATGAGAACATAAAACAAGGTAACACTGATCTATGAGGCTTCAGATTTTCCTTATTCCTTATTTGTTATGATTAATTAATTGACAAGGGATGGCACACTTATTTCCTCAATCGTACCAAAAAAACGGAGGAAATTCACAACAGATAAATCTCAAATAATAATAATACAAATACAAATAAAAATAAAAGTCATCCATGGAAACGTATTTTTGTCCTCAATATCTCAAATTACTAAATAGTTATTGAGCTCTCTCTGTTTTATTCTACGAGTCGGGGGGAAACAAAATGAGGGATGAATTTGTATACGTTTTATGCATTGTAAATTGTAAAGTATATGCAAGGATACAGCAAGTTGAAAGATGCAGCTGGAAGTTGATGTTGATTTGGATGTTGAATGTTTGATCCGGTTGACTGGCGAAAGAAGGGACAGGTGAAATTTTTAGATAGGACGGATTGGAAACTCATTCCACATGTAACAGAAAACAGAAGAAAATAATTCACTAGTTTTTTTGGGGAATTTTGAAGGTAATTCAAAGGCAATAGATCGAAGATCGAAGATTGAACAACCACTTGATCACTTGATCAACTTGATGTAGAATGTAAAAATTTCTGTAGCATATGGTTTTTGAGTTTTATACCTTGCTTTTGTATTTTGTCATTTGTCATTAGTATAAATAAAAGGTGGCGATTCTTTATTCTTCATCATATCAAATATTCAAAGAGACAAATAGGAATTATCGTCTTAGGTTCTCCCTTTCTTTCAGTTTTTGTATCTTGTGTCTTGTCTGCTGTGTGCTGTGTGCCTTTGTACAGGGAGACAAAGAGTAGAAAGAGGAAAATAGTTCATGTTAATGATGTGGCGACGATCCAGAGAGAACGTAAAGACTCGGTGTATAATGCAGTATAAAGTATAATGCATTTGTATGTGTGTGTTTTGTTGCTGTGTTGTGTATAAAACAGAAAGAAAGAGGGAAAGAGAGGCAAATTGTGAAGAGTATTATGTACTATTGTTAGGTAATCTAAAGCTATGATTATGGCAGTGTGGATTACGCGTCAGTTTGTCGTTTCTCCTCCGTATTGTCATTATGAATAAAAACCTCTCTTTTTATTTTCCTCTACGTCTTCGTCTAATTCTTGCTTCAACAGGAGCTATCAAAAGAAGAAGAAGAAGAAGAAGAAGAGTTACTACTGCTGTTGTTGCTGCAGTAGTAACAGCATCAGCTCCGCCTTGGACGACTTTGACCCTCGAGTATTTTGCTCAGTGACGTGCACTGAGCTGGAACCAGGGAAGTTTCATTTGAGATGAGAGATGATTCCATTCCAACCAACTCCAACTTTTACTCGCGTCTTGAGTCTTGAGTCTCGAGCTAGTTTTTCTAGCCTTCTCAAAAGGGCAATCCTTTGTTGTTCATTCCGAGTCAGACTGACTTTTATATTGTATTTTGTCTACTCTTTCCTCCGTACACAAAAATACAACATGTACAAATATGCATACAAATCTACATCCATGTACATAAATACTCGTGTGCTTCTTGCAGCATTAAACCAAACAAAATGGGAAGAAGGTGGAAGAACTGTACTGTGGACTGTAGACTGCATTTTGTAGATGTACAATGTAAAAGTAAGATGATGATGATGATCAAGTGGTGGTGGTGGTGGTAGCAGCAGGTGAATTTTGAATTTTTATTCTGAACTTTGTAGCAGACACGTAGGTCTTTGTGTATTGTATATATTATATATTATGAAGACTGAACACTGAACACAATAAATGCAGTTACATTGACTACCTCCAATTTTTCACTATTCATCCTACAATACAATTTTTTTTGGTGGATAAATTATCATGTTTTGTACTTTTAATTAGATTTTTCTACCTACATCAATTCTCCACAATTACTATCTCGTGTATATTTTCTTGAATGTAATATCTTTTTGTAGCATTATGCATTAAGATCGACAACAGTAGTTCCGAGTTCCGACTTTTTTATGCCGTCAAAGCATGTATCGTATAATAAATAGACAATATAACGTTCATACATATATTATAATATAGTGTAGAGTGTAGAGTAAAAGGTTTTGCTTTTACTATTATCTTGTGCATTGTTCATATCCAATATTGAGCGGTATCCATCCACAATCCACGCGTAAGTTTGTGCCTTAGACTCTAGATTCTAGCAGGTCTTAATTAGAATATAAGCCCAAAGAAAATAGCATACTTTGCAAAGTATTTTAAATGTACTATCTACTATCCACTATTCATTTGCATAATAGTAGTAAAATATTTTTTCTACTCTTGTGTCTTTTGTAGGGAAAATGTTGTGGTTAAATATTCAAAAAATGCAGGAAAAACAAACAAACCTCCATTTTTGCATAATATAAAGGAGAAATAATAACAATGTGTTTTATCTTAAGCTTTTATACAAGTGTCAAGTATGTATAATATATTATGTAATGTGTATTATCCACACCACACTATAGTACAGTACACATTGTCTAATTTTTCGTGCCTCACGGCTTCAACTACCAACTCTCAATTCTCAACTTCCAGTAAGCCCGACGTAAGTCACTGAGTTGAATGCTGAATAGTAGATAAAAATGCACAGTGGGCTTTTGGTTTTTTATAATGATGATGATGATAATGGATAATGGACAATGTACTTGTTTATTCTCTTGACATGTATTAAATAGACGACGATGGCTACTTGATCCAACTCCTTTCATCTATACTTTAATGAATGAATTGAAGAAACCGAGGTGAGGTGAGTTGTGTTGAGGTGGTGGTTTGCTTTGGTTTGCTTTCAAAGAGTGAGAGAAAGAGAGAATGAGCGAATGAATGAATGAATGAATGAGGAATGAAAGAGCCTAAATGTATGAGCTCATAGCTTATACATTCCTATACACATGTATGCATATACACGAATATAGATGAGAAAAAAATGTCTGGACAGTGGGTAAAGTGTGTGAATCGCGTGCCGTTACCATTACATATTATATATCATATAACGTGTATATATAAAATATAAAATCAGTGGTCTGGTGGATCCTCCTCTACTCTTCTACACTGTAATCTCCACTACCATAAACTACCAACTCCATCTCAACATGTCCATACCTCTTAAGTATAGAGAGTAGAGATAGATGGATAGATGGATGGTTGAATATCTATAGTTAGTTGTACCTTGTACGTTGTGCGCTGTACGTTGTACGTGTTTATTTATTTATGTAACCTCACATCTTTGTTTTGATACACTTCATACTTGATGTCTTGATGCCTTGATGTCTTGAGGTGGGTATGCTACATAATACATAATATCATCTTTGAAATTACTGTTAATATAGGATATATTCACATTTTACACCACATAGAACAATGAGAGTAAGTGCAGCATGTTATATCCTATATTATACAATCCTGATGAGGAACAGGTTATATGAGGGCGTTTCTTGACTATATGCATTCTGCACACTTGCTGATTACCCTCTCCAAGAAGAAAAAGAAACAGAAGAAGAAGAAGACGAAAAAAGATATTTTGCTTGGGCATTTCTCTTTCTTAGTGAAAAAACATGCTTGTGGTTCGCCTTCTTCTTTCCTACTCTTATATTATGCGTGCACGTACCTGCATATTGCATACGTGCGTTTATTTGTATCTTGTTGGTTATTGTTTGTTTTAAAAATTGAGTAAAGTAACGTGTGTTCACATATGTATAGCTTTGAGATTTGAGAAAGAGAGACGTGTAGAGCATAGAGTGTAGAACGTAGAGTGTAGAGTGTAGACATTTCCTACTTTACATTTCGGTGGGCAATGAGTGAGTGAGTGAGTGAGTAGAGAGAGGAAGATGAAGAGAGTTGACTTTTGACTTGAGGAGTTGAATATGATGTGTGTATTATGTATTATGTATTTCTCCCTCATATACTTGAGACTTGATATCTATTCATATTGTTCATACAATATCCTGTATGTAAGTGAATATGACAGTGCCAGTGATAATGATAATGGTAGTGATGAGGAGGTTATATAATGGAATTTGAAGGAGTGAATGGTTCAAAATCCAAAAGTTGGAGGTTTGAGGTTTGAGGAATGAAAGGGAATGTTGAATATGTAACCATTTTTAGAATACAAATTAGAGACTAAGTAACTGATTCCCTTGTCACCGAAGAATAACTGTTTTGACAGACAACCATGCGATATGCCATTCCAAACTCCTCTGCTTCAGTGTCTTGAGTATTGAGCATTGAGCACTGACAATCTGAGTATCCTTATTTACATATATTTGTTTAGACTGTAGACTGTATGCACATACAGCTTTCCGGTATTACGTTTATATGTACACGGATGGATACTAGATAGTAGATACCGTTGAGAATTGTGGCTGTGAAAAGTTTAACTTTTGAAAGTATTATTATTATTATTATTATTATTATGTGGGTAGTTTCTTACTGATCCATGTATGATCTCTACAGTATACTTTATACGTTGTACCCAGTATCCAATATCCAGAATCTAGAATCCAGAAGTTGCATCTGTATACTGTGTGCATGATGATGAGGACGATCAAGCTCAAGATGAAGATGACGATGATTATATTTGGAGACGACGACGGCTACGGCTACCAATGGCGGCATCGTTTTCCTTGTCCTTTTCCTCTTCATTTTCTTGGTACTTTGATGACGATGCTGATGAAAAGAAAAAGGGGAAAAATCCACACATATACGTGTGTATTGTTTATATTGAGGATTTAATATGTAAATAGTACACAGAGTTACAACAACAACAACAACATTTTCTTTTCAATCCATCTCTCTTTCTCCCCCGTGTTTGTATAATACATGAACATGTTGAATGTTTGTGTTTGTGTGGATTGAGGATTGAGGTTGGTGGATTTTTGTGGGTTACCCGAGTGGGTAAAAAAACAGTGACAAGAAAGAGCGAAGCACGACTCTGTACTCTGTACATTCCTAGTGCCGTTTTGGAATGTCAATTTGTTATGCAGGGTTGTGCTCTGCTCTGGTCTGGCTTAGTCTGGTCTGGGTTGCACATGCATATGTCATATGTACATTCAAGTGCACACTTCACTTTATACACATCAGTACGTACGTATTTAATAGGGAATAGTGAATACGTCATGGAATTAAAGCATGCAGGAAATTTAGAACCCATATGTGTTTTGTGCATTGTGCTTTGTGCAGTGGATTTCAGTGCAATAGAGTGCAGTGTATGAAGTATGAATAGTATGAAGTATGAACCATGAACATTGGTATGGCAAAGGATGAGGAAGCGAAGGGGAAAGGGAGAATTAAAAGGTACTGGAAAAGGAATTCCTGAACTTGAACTTGTGATATTTAGTTGGAATATTAATAGATATTTTCAATCTTTGAACAAAATCACATAAATAATATTATAATGATAATGACAATACCATACACCATACATGATAACTGCTTCACTACTTTACCCTCCATCTACAATCTACATACTTGATCCTCATGCTGTCATAAGTCATAATAATACGAGTAATGTCCGAGTCAATTGACTGTGTGACGTGTTCAATACAAAATCCATATTTTGAATACAAATTACCCTCAAAAGTTGACAGCCGTTTTACGAATACATAATGGATAATGGATACTGGGTTTTCTACTATTTACATGGCTTGAATCATGGGTCGTGGAGGAGATTCCAAAGCAAGTGTGAACTTTGAATTATGAATTTTTAATAGTATTTTTGAACCAGCAGTAGTTTCTCCTACCAGCCTAAATAATGCACAATACTTGAATTTCAAAAAGTTATATTTTTATGAATGCGCAGTAAGATGAGGCCAATGTGTAGTGTGTACAATGTACAACAGTTCACCTTCTTCCTCTTTCTTCTCTTATTTTCCCATTTATTTTTGTGTTTATAGGTCTTTAGACATCTTATTGTTCATGTTGAATGGTGACACTTATTTCAAGAGTTCAATAAATGTTCCCTTTTTAAGTAGTGAAAAGAGAGCTGTGAGCTGTGAGGAAGCAGTGAGAATGGAGAATGGGAAATGTAGTTCCGCTGGATTGAGTGTGCTAACTATTGTGTATACTTGTACACAGTATTATGAGTCGTACATGCATGTCGTTTTTGTTTTTACACAGCACATTATCTTTACAAGTATCCAGGAGTAGGAGACAAATATGAGGTTTACACAAAACTCGGATCGTTTGTAGTGTTCTCCGTTGTAGTTTGTAGTTTGTACTTGAATTTTGTTTTCAATGTTTTCCTCAGAATTGTTTAGCTAGTACCGAGTTTTGAGTTTTGAGCATTGAGTATTGAGCAGAAAATCCAGGGAAACGGAGCCACACTTATCCTTACTATCAAGAATCAAGAGGGAACAAGGAACAATGATGAAGGAATGGAGAATAGACAAGACATTGGACATTGAAAAGGAGAGAAAGAGTCAAAATATTGCTTCTTGTGTAAATACCAAGAGTCAAAATACTCCAACGTCTATTCATTCCTCTTTTTTGTCTCCAAATCCTCCAACTTAATATCATTATGTACACATATGTAGACAAAAGATGTGGTGAGACGAAACTTGGCAGATTGAAACCCAGAGATACAAATACAAATACGCACACACGCACCGAATACTGCATACTGTATACCGTATACAATATACAGTGTACAGAATAGCATCAGCAAACACAGAAGTTGCGGGAAGCTTTTTGATGGATTCTTCACATATGTGGAGGAGGCGGAAGGAAGGAAGAGACAGAGAGATAGAGATAGAGATGAAGATGGAAGATACCACACCATGTACCATGTACAAGTTGACGCATAATTTTTTCCTTCCTCTTCCAAACTTGTAGACATTTGATGTAAATATGTATGTATACATGTGGGTGGAATAGAGTTTGTAGTTTGTAGTTTGTAGTATTTTGGATTTTGGCGGACTGGCTCTGACTCTGGCTCTGGTTCATTCCAATAAATCCCTAAAGACGGAAGAAATGAAAACGGTCTGAGTGAGATGTGTGGAAATGGCCAGCGATCTTGTGTACAATATTTTGGACACATATAGAAATGGATAGAAAATCTCTACCGTATTTACGGTATACGGTATACTGTATTGAATATTTTATAGGTAAAAGGGAAAAAAGTTTATAGATATATATCTGTCTTTGATTTGTGTATATGAATGTGGATTTTTAGATTCAGGATTCAGAGACATTCAGTCAAAGCAAAGCAAAGAGAGTAAGCTAAGCTCTAGACTCTAGACTCTATATGCAATAATATACTAGATATCAGAGAAGGCTGCACAGTAGATAGTAGATAGTAGGCAGTAGACAAGTGAATTTGGTGAGTAGTGAGAGGATGATTTTTTTTTCATGAAGCAAACTAAGCACTTTTCTTGTCAATTTCCAAGCTAGTTTAGTTGAGTTGAGTTTGACTTTTTTGTTGCCATATTCTCTGTCGTTCCTGTCTCACTGACTATTAACTGTGTACCGTGTACAGTGTTTGAATGCTGACTGCTGAATACATGTACACTGTACATTGTACATGTGTATAGATAATAGAAGCGTACATATGAATGTAAAAGTTATGCATTGAGAAAAAAAACGTGGATTCCCCTCATGAAATGACATGAAAAGGACGCAATGCAATGTGAAGTTGCTGCTTCTTCTTCTCCTCTTTCTTCTTCTTCATTCTCCGTTCAAATAGCAAATATAGAAAAACAGACAACTAGTTAAAGTTGGTAGCTTATTCATGGGATATTTTGTTAGTTTCACACATGAATGAGCGGGTCGTCGTGTGTGTGTGTGTGTTTGTGTATGTATTTGGATGTTTGGATGTCTGGATGTACATTTCATTTCATTATATCTTTACACTAGTTCTTATTTGCTGCTTGGCAGGCTTGAAGAGGAATAAGAACAAGCATAATAATAAGAAGAGGAGCAATATAGTAATATAGTAGCATTATTATTATTATTATTTCTTACATATTTAGACATTTGCGGTGTGTGCCTACTGCCTACCTACCACTAGATACTAATACTAGATAGTTGTATGCATGTAGATAAATAACTGCAGCTCCACTCACATTTTACATTGAATGTTTTGTATACTTATGCAAATGGAAGTCGTCAGAATAAAAGTGAGACAGACAGACAGAGAGAGAGAGATGGATGCATATAAGAAAAAAGTAAGAAGGAGAAGAAGGGAAAAAAGTGTTTCCCAATTTCGTCTGGATTTGAAGTTAATTTATTATTTTCTTGTTTGAGTCTGGTTTCCTTTTTTGACCAAGTTATGGCTTCTGCAAAGCAAGGAAAACGGATAAAAAACGAGTGAAAGGTATGCACACATCATGTAGACTGCTACTATGTACATTGTACAAGGAGGCTGCAAGTATTTGTATCTGTACATTTCTATTCACTATTTGAACGCTTACAAAGAAAACCAAAAAGAAGAGGAAGACGGAGGCGAACACACCAAGAAGGAAAAGAAGAGAATGACAAAAGTTCAAATACGGCATTTACATATTTATAGTATATTTATTCACTGTGCAGTGTTGCAGTGTGCAGTGTGCACTGTGCACTGTACACGATTTTCACATTTATAAGCCAAAAATGAAAAGACGAGGGAAAAAAGTGCCGGTTCGGTTAGAAAAAAAATGGTTCTCTAACATTTCTTTTTTACTCTGTGGAAAAATTCCGTTTGGATTGGTAAATTATGCCTCACTTATATCTATGATCTATATGTACCCACTACCTATTACCTACTCTTTGCTATGTATCCATGTTCAAATAGAAAATAGCTAGACGGAATAGAAGGATAGATGTGTATATGGGTATATGGGTATATGCGTATATGCAAATAACATGGGTCATGAATGTTTTGAACAGAATATTATTTATACTGAATGGAAGAGTGAAAGCTTTATGATCTATCCGTTTCTACAGTTTGTATATGTACTCGGCTCTTTTTATTTCCACTTCCGTATTTGAGGAGAGAAAGAGAATAGGAAGGAGAGAAACACACAGACAGAGAGAGAGAGCGAGATGGAGAGAGAGAGGGAGAAAAAAAGGAAGTCAAAGGGAAAGGGGCTCGTTTTATATCTTCCGCCTGTGTCAACAAGCAAGTTAAAAATATTATAGATCATCAAATTTTTCATGTTCTTGTAAAATTGAGTTTTAATCACTTTGAACTCCCAACAAAATCCTCTTTGTGTTGTGTGTGTTGTGTTTTGTGCCTCGCTCTTTCTCATCTTTTCTCCCTCTCTTTATTCTTTATCTCTACGTTTTCCCTCTCACACCGTGTTTTTTTTTTCATATCTGTTTTTGACTACCATAAAATTTGTACATGAAAAGTACACACTGTATTCTATATTCTCTATGAATGAATGAAAAAATACATTAGAGGGTTTTTAAAAATGGTCACAGTTCACCGTTTACAATGTACAATAGTCAAAATACGATCTGCGATCTACGAACTACACAGAGTCAATAACGAAAAGCGAATAATAAACTCCGGTGTGTACGCATTATTATTATTTCTTATTTCCATATTAGTTGCTACTGTTCTCTATTCACTCCTCGCAAGTCTCAAAGTCAATTCTCGATTCTCCATTCTCAATTCCCAAAGCAGGAGAGCAGTGAAAATGAGTGGTGTGTGGGAACTCTTGTTTGTTTGTATGTTCTATGTGTATTGTGTACATAACACATACATTAAAGTTGTCATGAATTTTATTACAAATAATAATGTAGGTTATGAGTTTATTCCAAATTTTACGGATTGACTAACTGATCTCAAGTAAACCGGAAAAGCTATATATACCCATGCCGTTGCGTTGTAGTTGTAGTTGTTCAAATGGAGTACAAGAAAATATGTAATTGTTTTTCTACTTTGTACTTTGTTCACGAATACTAGTATTTAGTGCAGTGTATGCAAAGAGTTGTGTTTTTCCTTTTTATTTGTGGTTGTGCGTTTCTCTTGATTATTTTGCTGCAAGTTAAAAAGTTGCGGTTTCTTAACAGCGGTTGTAAAATATTCATAAAATAAAATATAATGTAGTCATTCCTTTTCCGTTTTGAATGAAATGGTTCCTTGTGTTTAATGTGTACAGTGTACAGTGTACACATAATCCATAATAACAATACACAAAATGTCCATTGTGCATATTCTACATGTCTTTTTCTCTGGATTTCTGGATTTTTCTGGATGGAGGCCGGAGCCGGATGTATGTTTTAAGTCAGACATTTTATATCTACAATTGAAAGTTTGAGACTTGAGACTTGAGGATTTGCTCTGGTTTTGATTTGATTTTATTTGTCCGGTTGCAAAAATGTCCAACGTACAAGCTCCAAGTATACATTTACATGCATAATGTGTAATGTAGTTCTGGAATCTGGAACCTAGAATCATATGTATTCGTATGATACATTTCAAATTGGTTTGCTAAGATGTGTAATGGTATTAAGTATTAAATACATATTTTGTGTATAATTATATACTAGCACATATAAAGTATCATGCATGCTGTATGCGACTTATGCAAATAAATAATCGCATAATTTAGAGCTGACATGAAATCATTACGACTTCATTTGTAATAAGCTAGTTAGTTGTGTCCCAATAATAATAATAATAATAATATTGTGTAATTTGATACTAGTAATCATTGTGCGTCCACTTCACTACACTACACTACATTAGAATTTACAAATATTCTCAGTCTTTTTCTATTTATTTCTCTTAATATTTTATTTTCATGTAGCAAATTTTGCAAGAACGATCGAACTAGCAAGTGAGCAAGTGAGCTGCAAATTTCGTGTTAAGTTGAATAAATAGTAAATACAAAATACGTGAATTTACGTGTGCGGTGTATTACACATTACACATGTACATTGCACCATTTTATCCCAGCTTTCGATCATCCAAACTCTAAACTCTAAAATCTAAAATCTAAACTCACGAGAAAAGCTACACGATAAAATGTTGTGATAGTGAAAACCAAACCAAAAGGAGAACCAGAAGTAGAGGAGAGAGATTTTCTCGTATTTATTTACTTGTGTATAAATATATAAACCTGCATGTGAGCATTTAGCATGTACATTTAAATGGTCAATGTTTGTGCGGTTGTTGTTGTTTTGGTTGTTTTTTGTCGTCTCAACTCAACTCAGCTCAGCTCGATTCGACTCGACTGACGGTTGGTGGTAGTATTTATTTTTCACTTTCATTCCATGTGACTCTAGACTCAAGACTCAAGTAAGTTAGTAATTCATGGAAAAAAATTGGTAGATATGGAATACGGAGAATGTATACTGTGGACTCTGGACTTTGTGGACTATGGAGCTCAGAGCTTTCGTGTTTACTTCTTGACTTGAATCTA
Source organism: Sminthurinus aureus (assembly GCA_034698265.1). Taxonomy (NCBI): domain Eukaryota; kingdom Metazoa; phylum Arthropoda; class Collembola; order Symphypleona; family Katiannidae; genus Sminthurinus; species Sminthurinus aureus. The sequence goes on from JAQGBH010000052.1 coordinate 39,575, forward strand.
CTGATAGACCATTGATAACAATTATTTTTTTCCATTCTACTGTTCAACCTCAAACCATATCATGTAGCTCATATCTCATGCCTGTACGTTGTGTGTACCATGTACAATCTACACTGTACACTGTACTCGTGGAGTATAGAACAGTTTTGTCGTATCGTATTTACTTTTTCTTTCATAGGGATGGATGATGAACGATAGGACGAGGAGAGTGAAATGTTGCAGGGAACGTGTGAGTATAAATGTATGTGTATAGTAAATGTGTGTGCTAGTGTGACAGACAGCCAGACAGAAAACAAACCAAACCAAAGTAAAGCAAAGCAAAAACAAGAGAGAGAAAGAGAAAGGAAGAAAGAGAAAGAAATGAAAATGAAAGACCTTGGCACGTACATTTATGTGTGTATTGTGTATTGTGTATGTACATGAATGCTGTAAATTGTGATGCAAATGTTTATTTCCCGTTTTCATTGTGATTTCGTTTGGCTCGTAATCACTCACACACTACAGTGCTAATGGTTACACTTCATGTTTCTCTCGGTTTTTTTGAGATGGAATAGTTTTTCTTACTTAAATTTTCCTTCTCTCTTCCTCCTTGAACGTTTTTTCCTCTTTTATTAGGTTTTTGCGAGAGAAAGAACAAGAAGAGAAAGGACATAAAAAGTCAAGTCAAGCCAAGTCCAAGTAAGAGCGTATATTGTATATTAGTAGTATGATTTGGTATGAGCGCAAGTAAGATAGATGGAAAGGGTAAAAATCCGGAAGTAGGAGAGGAAGGAATTGGCATGACTCTGTTGGTTACGTGGCATATGTAATGCATATCAAGTTTAAATCAAAGACCTGTTTCCCACTTGTACCTACAACCTATATAGATGCATGTGTAAGAGGTATACCGCTATCACTACCACCTCCGGCTGAGTAGAAAAACAATCGTGATTGCAAGTTCTACATAAAGAATAATGACCAATAAGTACCCAAGTACAACATACAAGTGTATCGACTAAAACTTGTACTTTCTACACAATGTTCAACATACCTACATGAATAAATACTAAATACACAGACATGTGACATGTAAAACGAACATGAAGTATTAAGTATGAAGTATGAAGCATGAAGTCTAGAGAATAGGGAATGCCGGTTTTTACATGAAATAATTCAGTACGATACGGTACAAATTATTGATGTTGATTTTTTTTGTCTTGTACACTTGTGTATGTTGGATGTTGTAGACATACATTTCACTAAACTTGCGTGCTTTCTTTTCCTCAATAGCTTTTATTCCACCCGAATTTTTCCATTAGGGTTAAAGTACGAAAACTATCGGCATTTTTATTATTATTATTATTTTTATTATTTATTGTCATTCCACTTTCAGACTTTGAAGCTTTGAGACTTTGAAACTTTGAGATTTCGGGAGTTTGAGAGTTTGAGACTTGAGACTAAAGAGAAAACTTTTTGCATAATGAGTATCAAAAACAATAATATTGCATTTTTATTTCTTCTCCTTAAACTCTAACACTAGATATGAACTTTTCTGTAGTAAATAGTAAATAATAGTTGTAATAATAATAATAATTTCTGCTACTCACGAATCTTTTACACATCAAGTTATAGGTGGTGGGGTGAATGGAATATGGAATAAAATAAATGGGCAAATGATTAAGTACACCGTTTCATGTAAAAACTGTGTCTGGATTCTGGATGAAATGGGATGGAATAAAATATAAAGTACCTTAGTATATTTGATTTTGATATGACACAGCTCATTGGAAATCATCATTACATTTTAGATTGATCTGCAAACTGCAACCCAGAAACTGCAGTAATATTCATACCAACTAGTAATTACTTCCATATAAGCAAGCACAGAGAGAGAGAAAGAAGTCAGGAAAAGTTACTTTAAGTTGTTCCTGCACATGAGAAAAATTATTATGCCATTACATAGTCAAAGAAAAACACAATAGATTTTCCGCGGGTAGTCTACAATCTATACAATGCCTAATTTATGTGTGTTTATAACTTACAACTTGGAATAACTACTCAATACTTGTGCCTCATATTTTCATACTTTCATATTTTTCAAGTACTTGAAGTATGCAGTTTGTAGATTTTTTTCCTCGTGTTTTCTCAGGATTTTTGTTCCTATTAGGATGAACACGATGATGGGATAAGTTTTTTTCAAGGACTAGAAAAAATCAAGTATATGCACAATATGGATGTGTATGCTCTTACTAATGTACTGTCTTTGGATCGTTGGTTTGCGGAAGCCCATTTTCAAACAGAGTTTGCAAAGAAAAATGTGAATAGTATAATATATTAGTCTTAGTATTTGAATTAGTATAGCTTTCGTGTCCATAATAATAATAATAATAGTAGTAGTAGTAATAGAAATAGTAATAATACTGCACTATTAAATACAAGTATACATAATACATGAGAGTAGTAGTAATAATCATTACTTGGACCCGGGTTTCATTTTCATTTTCATTACTCCATTGTTCCACTTAAGCGTGTATAAGAAATCCATTAAGGCAACTCAACTGCTGAATCGTTTCAGCAGACTCTCAAGTCTCAAGTCTCAATATCTCAGCGGAAAGTAAACCGAAAACTAAAACTATCTAAAACCATCCATGTATCTAGTATCTATGTAGAACAAAAGTATTATTATAAATGGTCATGTGCATACTACATAGATGTGCATATAATAAATATCCATGTATATCCAACTGAGTATTGAGTATTGAGTACAAGGGGAAAGGAAAAAGGTTTTGTACTCTTAATTTTTTCTATTTCTTTCTCTATGGTTATGATAAAAGAGAGCACACATCGTACACTATCGTAGTAAATGGTAAATGGTAGTACATGGACAACATGGAGGACTCCTCTCTTTCACTTTGGTTGTTGTGTTAAACAACTGGAACGTCATAAGTTGTAAGTTGTAAGCATAGCGAGTAAATGGACATGGAAATTCAAGCCAACCTAGAACCTAGAACCTAGTATAAAGTTTCCGACATGATTTTCTCCAAAGACCAAAGTGAGCTACTAAATACAGTGGTAGTAGTACTACTCCTTTTTCTACTACTACTACTACTACAGTTACTACAGCACTACTGAGTAACTGAATCCGTGGACAAGTAAAAAGGTATAAAGTGGCGTGAGTGACTGTAAGAGCCAGCGAGTGAGTGAGTAGGTTGCACATAAACAGAACCCGAAAACAAACCCTAGCTTTACATAATACATAATACATACGGAAGGAAGGAAGTTCATAGAGAGAGAGAAAGGGAAAAGGAGAAGGAGGAAAAGTACACTAAAAGGAGAATGAGTGAATGAAGGAAAGGAAGGGGCGAAACGATTGTTAGCTTTTCTATGGCTGCACAGCTTGTTATTAGTTAATGATCCAGGCCACGAAATTGCTAGCTACCGTTGACCGTTGACCTACAAGAATGACCCTCGAGCCTCGAGCCCATCTCACTTTTTCTTTTTTACTTTCACTGTTTGTTTAAAGGATTTACCTTTTGTGTACACTGTAAAGTGTAAAGTGTACAGTGTGCACGGGTACATCATTATCATAGTTCCGGATTCCGGACTCCGGGCTCTGGATTCCGGTCAATGGAGGAACAAGAATGAGAGTCTGCACGGAAGGAAGCTTGAAAAACAAATGCAAACAATATTGAACGGAGTATATTCCATGATACATGCTACACGTACAGAATATAGAATATTCGTACTTGAATCGTGTCATTGCTCCGACCAAGTTTTTTGCAATAACATTAGTCTTAAGTCTTAGATGATTTACTCTGATTTTTTGCATGCTCTTTAGTATTTAGTACTCATTCCTATTCCATTTTTCTCACCCATTCCATTTCTCTTGAGTCTATTGATGTTTTTACTTTGATGAGTTTATGATGGAATGTGTATTGTGTATTGCACCTTCATATGGAATATGGAATATGGATACCTATAGAAATAATAATGACAATAATAATAAGAGAAAAGTGAATGTGAGCACGTATTTTTTATAAAATATTTTTGTCAAGGATTTTCCTTGTTCTTTCTCGTGCAAGGCGTCATGTTTTTCCTTTTTCCACATTCAAACTTCTTTTGATTTTGACTCTACACTCTACACTTTATACTTTACATTCTACAATGTACAATGTACAAACTCGACATGGGTTGTTCTTGAGGTGGAAACTTGAAGGAAGTAGGGAAGGGAAAAAAAGACGGAAAAGAACTTTTTGAGTTAACCGGATTTTCAAGAATGTTTGCCGTTCCGTGTCTCAGTGTCTAGGAAATGATTTAGGAGAAATCCAAAAATCCAAACACACACATGGAACAGTGGCACATTTACGTCTTTTCCCTATATTTCAGTACTCTATATGTATTATGTATGCATTTTGAAGTACTTGACAAACTATGATTTGGAATATATATATGCATAATATCTAATATCCGTATCTATTGTATATTTTATATTGTATAGGTTTACTACTATGCACCAAATTTTCTCCTTTTGTGGTGACTTGGTGACCTCTCGAGTTTTTTTTTTGTTTTTGAGGAACATGTGTGGAAAAAGTCTGTCTCCTGGCTTGCTCTCCTTTTTTCTTACTACCATGCTCCATACTCCATACTTATGAACCGTATTGTACTCTACTATTCCATACTCCATGTCATGCCATTCATCTTCTTCCATCTTCCTCGTTTGGAGTTTGGAGTTTTGAGTTTGGAGGAATTCGTTAGAATAAGTGTGCTGTTGTAGTTCTAGTTGTAATTGTAATTGTACTTGAGCGTGTGCTTGTGCTTGCGCTTGTACTTTACACAAACTGCGAAACGCAGTCCTTGTAGTAAAAGTGTTTGGGGACAAAACTGGAGAGTTGGCTTCTTTAGTTTTTGGTTTTGGTTTCTGTCCCAAAAATTTGGGTTTTATACATGTGAACAGTGGATAAGGAGTAAGGAGACACACACTTCATCTTATTCTTTCATCTGGCTTTCTTTACTCTTTCTTTCCATCTATCTATCTACCCTTGAGCCTTGAGTCTTGAGTATATGTGTGTGTTTGTGGATACCGCACCCCTTTCATGTCTCTTTTCTCCACAAGCTCAGTATGTATTTACACTTTGGTGAGTGTATGTACTCAACACTGTTCCAGTTTATGATATCCATCTTTATATGTAAAGACGATCCATGTGTGTCGTTGTTGTATTTGTATTTATATTTGCCTGTACAGTATTACGTTGTACGTGTGTCTCTGTCTCTATTTGCTGAAGACCCTTTGAGTGCTCGCTTGTTCTGTCTCTGCCTCAGTCTCGTTCTCTGTCGCTACTTGCATTTTGTCTGTGTCGTTGTCGTTGTCTACAACATCTCAAATGACAATAGCACGCTCCTCTTACTCTCGTGTCACGCTGCATATTATTATTATTATTATTAATATGTATCATCATGTATATATTGTATGTTGTATGCCTTACCGTGTGCGTCTCCTCATTCTTGTTCTTGTTCTTCTTATTTTTGTCTACCGGGTCTGTGTTTGATGTTTGTACTTGTATTTTATACGAGAAAAACTGGAATGATTGTAGTTTGGAGTTTAGAGTTTTGAGACATGAGGAAAAGACAAGTTTACACATGCATATTCATTATTCATCTGAGGAGTATAGGAGCCTACTAAGAGGAGGAGGAGGAAGGGAAAAATCTTGATATTTTCATGTCTTCATTAAGAGATGAAGACATGAAAATGGGCCCTAAATACTGTACGCTATACGCTATACACGTGTCACTCTTTCTGGAACGTAAAAAATCCCTCACACACACTAATACGTTATATATTATATATTATACATTATAGAGTATTCAGTTTACAGAAATCTATAAGCATAACTTTCTCGACTGAAGTGCACAAAGAATTGTATGCACATACGTATAAAAACAACTCATGAGTGTAGAGTGTAGAGTCTAGAGCAATGAGCAATGAGCATTCAAGATTTCATAGTTCTAGATTCTGCTGCTACTGTTGTCATTGTAAATACATCTTGTCGTCATTAGGGAAAGTCATAAGTCGTATAGAAGCATTCATTTCATGACAATGAGCCTTCATATCACAGTCACATGTTGATGGTGGTGTAGTGTGTGGTGGTGTCTGCATGTTCACTTTGGATGTGGACATAATACACAATCCACATGTATGTTTTTAATGTGGTCTGCTGCAAACTCAAAACTCTCAACTGACAACGTGTACAAATCTGTACATATTTTGTATAGGAAATACAACATACTAAATGAAGCACAATTCTTTTTGTAGTGAATAGTCATGGCATTTGCAATTTCCAGACTTGCTGAAGGTCAATGCTTGTCGGGTGGAACGGTTCAGTAAAACAGGATTGTTCCTTTCTGTCAATATTAGACATACAATATACAGTGTGCAGTGTACACTGTACATTGTACACATATGGATAGTTGAATTTGGATTTGTATTTACATGAATGGCATGCATAATATATAATATACAAATACAGATCGATGCAAGTGCCAGTATTATAAACAGTTTGTGATGGTTGATGGTATTTAGGATTTAGGGGGTGTATTTTAAACAAGCCATGGGACATTACCACCATAGTACATATATATATGTAGCATATTCACTGTACAGAGAGGAATGAAGGGAGTGTATGAGATGGGAAAAATATTGAGTCCTGTCGTAATTTTCAGAGCACTACGACTATATACGATCCACGACTCATTTTACAGTGCACTCTTTTTTATGGAAGAGGATATTACAATATTATGATTATTATTATTGGTGGTGGTGGTGATGTATTTGGTATTTGGATTGTTATTGTTATTATTGTTATTATTATTGCTTTTCAATCATTGCATGTTTTTAACGGTTTCTCTGCTCTCTGCTCTCTGGTAATATTGCAAACTGTGAACAGCGAACAGTCGACAGTCGACAATCAACCACACTCTGTCTACATGCTACATTCAAACTTTTGACGAGGTCTACTATACTTTCTTTCTGATTTCTGGTGAGAGACGGGATGAGGAATGATGTCAATGAGTGACGAGCATGTACATTGTACAAAAATCATACATTAAATATTATATGCAGAAACATGCATTGTTTTATTATTGTGATGATGATGATGATGATTCATGATGCGGCGGTATTACTTGTTACTTCATTTTATTAGTTGGTACTTGCTATACAATCCACGATACACAATCTACAATGCACAATACTAATAGAGATAAATAAAAGCATTTCATATTTCATATTTTTGCAACAGACGTCGTCAATACTTAATAATAATGCTTAGGAATATTTTTTTATTGGTAGGTAAATATATTTTTACTTATAACATAATATATATATATAGTTGTCATGTACTCCACTTGAATATCATATCATGTATACTTGAATGCATATACTTATATTATATGTGGGTAGGATTGTAAAGTAATCAAAGTCAATTCCCATGAATTCTCAACTTTTGTGTTTTGTGTATACGTATAAATAAATAAATAAGTACATTTATTCCATGTACTATGGACTATGGAGTATCGAGTGTGGAGTGTGCACGATTGAGTTCATACGAGTTTTCTTTTCTTCTCTTGAAGAAAACCGGAACATTTGTGTCGGTTCATGCAATTGTTCTTGTACATTGACATAGACATTCGACATAGACACACATACACATGCATACGAGAATCTATTTATCGATTGCATGTTTTTGTTTTGGCGGCTCGTTTTGTTCTAAAACATTGGAGAATTTGTTGAGAAAGTTGACTTTTTTGTTTGGTTTTTTTCCTCTTTGGTCTGGTCTGGTTTGGTTTGGTTTTGACGTTTTGATTTTGATACTCGTCTTCTATTTATTTACACTGTACACGAATGTCAAATTGTATAGATTGAGTGCAATCGTTTTTCATATGTACATGTGCTGGGTGCTTCTAACTTGTAACCTTTTTTGTGCCATAAAATTGATTGCTTCCTCTTTGTGAATATTGAAAGCGATATTTGCGATTGCCATTTACAAAATGTTTTGGGTATGATTGATATTTCTAAGATTTTGGAGTTTGGATTTTGGATGTACAGTTGTACAAGGAACAATGTACATTGTACAATATCCGTAAAGTGCATGCTGTATATTGTACATTATTATAGACATAGACAGAGTGGTACAAAAAAGTACAGTATTTTTATACTACAGTGCACTCTGCACTTGGCACTTTGTATTCGGTATTTGTTATGATCTTGTACTTATTTGTATAAAGCTGCATTGACGTAACCTGAAGAATAGAAAAAACCATCAAGTATAATTTTTCTGTGCTGTATTTTGTATTTGGTCTTTGGTGTGTACACCGTAAATCGTAAATCCTAAGGTTCTAGGTTGTAGTTCTATATTCTAAACTCTAGATTCTAGAACTACAACCTCTCCACGACAGTAAGACAGCATACCTATGTCTAATGTGTATGTAAAAAGTAAATAGTAAATAGATATTTAGGGTGGTAAATGGTAAATGGTAAAGTGTTGATGGTGCATAGAGTATAAACCATTTTTTTTTTCGTAATAAACACGTTGAAAAAAAATGATGAAGGAGAGATGAACCATTATTTGCAGTTTAGGATGTAATCAGCGTTGCGAAGATATTGTGAAAAAAAAACTTGTATTATCATGATGGAGACAGACAAAGATAGATAGGCAGATAGATGGTAGATTGTAGATAGAGCGATAGAGAATTACAGAATTACATATATATTAATGTGTAAATACATGGGTATAAATTTCCCTCTATCTCTCATTCTCATTTATTCTTTCTCTCGAGTCTCTAGTTCTCATAGTTGACAACCACTGAATGTGTAAATAGTAAATAAGTCAGGAAAAAATATAAGCATGCATATATGCATGTGTTTGTAGTACTATATGGTGGCAATGTCGTCAGACTTCATGGTTCGTCGAGTACCCAAAGAGTGACAACTGGAGCACAATGAACCGTGACTGGCTTTGAAAGACTGGATTTTTAGCGCTCATCTCTCTTCATATTAGTATGCATTATGTATTATCATGTATTATACATAGCTGCATTCTATTATGTATGTTGCATGTTGTCTTTTTGTCAACACTAATAAGTAATAAGCACGGAGTATGGAGCGTGGAGTATGCACATATGTATTTCTGTTTCAATAAGTAATTATTAAATATTATGCATTTCCCGTTTTCCACAAAACAGTATTAGTGCAAATAGACCGAATATGTATTATTATTTTGGGCCTATAAGATGGGAAAATACTAGGTACTAGAAATGTATAGGAATAGAGAATACAGTATAATATTAGTTCTAAGATTTATTATTGGTTTTTTGTTACAACACACACAACATATCTCTATCTTTGAAACCGATAGTCGGTAGTCACACGTGTTAGACTTTAAACGGTAGACGGTATACATATAATGTCAAACGTATACAAAAAAAATTAGTGTAGATTCCAGTTTGTAAATTGTAGATAGTAGGTAGTACAGCTGTGTTGTGTGTTGAGTGTGATATGGAGATTTTTTTCAACTACAAGAAAAATAGAATAAAGAGCGAGTACCAGTTTGGATGTCTATGATGATGATGATGCTTCTTGACTTTAGCCTTTGAAGAATGAATCTGAATTTTATGCCTATCTTCAATATTCATCCAGTTCAGTCCTCGTATTTCACAGACAAGTAAATATTTCATCTCCTGTTTGATTTGGTCTGGTTTTTGTTGATGTATATTTAAAAAGGACGTGTATTACTACATATTATTAATTCCTTATCTACTGCTGCAGGCTCCAGGGAAAGTACAATACGACATACGACTTTGATCATATGCCTACTCTTTTGCTAATCTTCCTCCAGGCTTATCTGGACGAAGCATGGAGCTGGGAGTATGGAGCATGGATGATTAGGAAAGGGAAAAAATGAAAAATAATATTTTAACTAATGCATAAATCTACCTGAACATAATATGCCAATATATTCCCACGGACGACGGGTGTTATTGGGAATTTATGACTCCTGACTGCTGAGGAAAGTAGAGCTCGATACCCTTTATATAATATCTTCTATATACGTATGTGTGTATCTATGTTGTGTTTATTTTTATACTGTACAATCGGGCAGAGTTCCATGTGAAATATGAAGTATGATAAGAAGGGTCTTTTCAGGGTATTCCTTCCCTCTCTCCATAGAATGTAGCATGAAGCACGTAGTATGGAGTATCACTGGCGTGTAGTGTGCAGTGTGTAACAGGAGAGATAAGAAGCTCCGCTTTTATTACTCCTTATGCAAAATCTATGTTCTGCATTCAGAATTCCGAATACAAATATTAGCACCAAGTGTGTTTGGTCATAACACACTTGATAAGAGATAAAAGGCCCAATTTGTGAATTTGTAAGAACAAGATATCCACCTTGTACCTTGTACTTTGTACGTGGTACAAAATGTGTTTTATTGATATTCCTTGGTGTCTATTTTAGGTCCTAGTTGTTCAAGTTGTCCAATAGCAGTTAATGAAGTGTACCCTGAAAAACAGAAATTGTAGAGAAAAAAATGCAAATTCTTACATGTAAAATTAATAAATTATGAATTGGACTACGACTTGAGATTTGAGACTTGATATTCTCAATTCTCTACAGAAATATTGACATGGAGTGGATTTTTCATGTCCAAAGTTTGAATTGATTCGAAATCCGAATCCGAAACGAAATGAAATGAAATTGAAAACATTATTTGTTTACCTTTTTTATTGGGTAAATACAAGAGTTTATAATGAGACAAAGAGAGAGCGAGAGAGTAAACCAAAGGTGAAAAATAGAATTCTTGGGGTTTATAGATAATCCACAGGGTGTGGTACTCTGCACTAATTCAGCAGGGGAAAAACTGGAACATCTATCCATCGAGGATTGAGGTAGACGACGAGGAGGAGGAAAATGATGAGTGAGTGCAGGAACTTAAAAAAACCCAGCTAAAACTTACTATGATGAGGACATTTAGAGGTGGAATTTTATTCGGTGTTGGAAACGCAGGATTTTACTACTATGACTACATGAATAGTGTATTCTGTGTACTTTTTTAACTACTCACTAGTAAATAAATAGCTAACAAAGATAGCTGTATGTTGACATGTGTATGTGTTTGAATATTTTCATTCTCTTCTTGATGCTGGATATTTGGCATTCATGCTGGATTGAAGTATGAAATAAATGGATAGTCATGAACACAATAAAATGTTTGTACAGTGTACAATGTATATTTTGTATCTATGAATTACGCAAAGGATAGACATGTGAATGATGGAAAGTATCGGTACGAAAATGATTCAGTAATAAAAAAAACTCCAGTAGTTTACTACTGGAGTTTTTTTTAAAGACATGTTTTCTCTGGTACTGTATGTTTGCTGTACTCCGTACATTAGAAATTAAATGCAGAGTAGAATAGAGTACAGAACATTCATTATAAAAAGCATGGGGTTTTTGGTGCTGAATTTAATACCCAGAGTTTTCTCCTGTGCCGCTATAATAAAATTGGCTATAAAAAGTTAGAAGCCTATGTATCAAGAATCAAGAATCAAAAACCTTTTCTCAACTTCAGCTCTCAGCTCATGTATGCATTTTTCCATGGTCCTTGGATTATGAATTATGAATTAGGAGTAAAATATGGTGAAAATTGAAAAGTATAGTATAGGAACATCAATAAATAGAAAGTATAAAATAAAATGGGTGAATTTTATTTTCCTCATTGTTTTAGTATAATTAATTTGATATGATGATTCAAGATTCAAGATTCAAGAATGAATAATATTTGTATTAAAAATCCAACCAAACCAAAACTCGTGTACTTGGCAAGAATAAGTTCCAACTGTGGAAACAATTTCTTTTTGATACGTTTGTGCTCTGCGTTGTTGTGGTGGTGGTGTTGCTTTATGGAATAATACGACAAGATTAAGGGTTAAGGGTTAAGGGTAGCAAGTAATATCAGTAGTAAGAAATTTCTCCATCTCCATCTTTGTCTGTATGGCGTATTCCATACTCCATATTCCATGCCCTTGAATCAGAATGTCGATGAATGTGTGTTGTTCTTGTTGTTCTTATTATTATTGTTGGTGGTGTACAGTGTTCTTTAATGAACAAACGGAACCGAGTGCGGTGTATTGGTGTATTGTGTATTGTAGAAAAAGGAACGGACGAAGCGATTCTACGGAATTTTTTACTTACCTAGCGTACACACTTTTATGCTGTAGAAAAGTAAGCATCAAACATGAAGCATCCACCGGATATTCCAGTTCATTTTTCACCGTTCACCATTCACCATACTCTATACTCTCTCTTTCTTTCATAGAGGATAAAGCGGTGACTGCTGTTCCTACTTTTATTGTGTTAGTTTTGTTACATTAACTTGACTTGACTTGTCTTGTCTTGCCGTCTCTTGCTTTACCTTTTACCTTGTATTCCCTTTGAGTTGTTTGTGTGTGTTGTGTTCATATTGCACCTTGTCGTTCCTCCCATTTTTTTTCAGTCCAGGTACATTTTTTTTATACACACACATGTTATTATTTCATGAAGCACAGTTCACTCTCTCCTTCATAAAATTTATTTATTTATCCTGTACTTGTAATTGCACGTAATTGTAGATACTAGATAGATAGAAGATAGATGGAAACAAATAAGCGGTATGGCGTTCACTCTTCACTGTTCACTCTTTAGCATTCAGTGTTACGGGTACATTTTACATTTTATATTGTACAGCAGATAGTATGATATTTTTTACCACATAAGATAGAATATAGAATGCATCCTCAAGATGCATGAGTTGAGCCATGAACATTTCTACATTTAGAGTCTACATATCTGTCTATTGTCTATTAATATTTTTTTGAGTTAGTCTGGTGTCTGGTCGCCATAGGCAAATTTGTCAATTTTCCCAAAGTTTGTAGTTTGTAGACCTAGTTTTACAAACGTCATTCGTCATTTACTGTGGGATTTAGTACATGCTTAAAGTCATGCAAAAATATTAGCAATAATCTGCATTCGACAGTTCAAATATCAAATAATATATGTACATTGTGTACATGTGTTCTGTTCTAATGTTGTGCTGTGTTTTATGTTGTATGTGGTGTGAAAAATGTCTGGCTATTAGTCAATATATCGATCCCTCGACTAGTATTAGTAATTTGTTAAAACTGTTAAAAGTATCAAGTATCAAATATCAAGTCTCTAACTAGATATTTTTACCTTTCATCTCATCAGCATCCTCGTCGTCGTCGTCGTCGGTATTTTCAGCACTAGTATTATTATTATTATTATTATCAATTCATTTTACTATCGAGCCTTATTTGGATATATGCTTCCTGTGTGCGAGTCTTGAGTCTGACGATGAGTGCGCTGTTGATTCATACAGAAATATCCCTGTATTCTGTATTTCGTATTATGTGCATTAATGTATAATCTAGAATCTAGAATCGAGCTGATAGGTTAAAAGGGTGAATAGAACACAAACTACAACCACAACATCACTCATACACATATACATATTCCTTGTTACTTGTTACCTGTACTGTATAGAGTATAGAGGATATAAAATATAAAGTGTGAAGATATACACATGTATGTATATGATATGTTGACTGAAAACTCAACTCGAAAGAGTGAACGAACAAACAACGATGGTGATGGCGACAAACCTAGGACACATTTATATTCATTACACTTCCACATTCTGACATAATCTTTGTCTAGTGTATTATTAGAAATTTGAAAATGAAAAATGAAAATGTGATGCATTGCAATGGCATGATGATGACGGATGATGAATGACGAATGGTGAGGAATTTACCTTTGTTTTCCATTTCTTTTTCCTACCTCTGTGTATGTGTATGTGTGACCTGTAACCTGTATCCGTGTAAAAAAATGGAAAAGAAAAATAATGAAATGAAAATTTCCGAATCCAGAATGCCGAATTGACTTACTGCATGCATTGGTATTTGGTATGGAGTATGGGTGAAATCCGTACATGGGTGCATAATTGTAATTAAAATTGTACGGCGTAATCTAATCAAAATGTTCTCTTTTAGATATAATAATTCAGAGGCCGACAGATTTGTGTTTTTGTACTTGGTTCATATAATATTATTATTATATATTATTATTATATATTATGCATTATATTGCATTAAACATAATATCATTCGTACATGTAATTCGTACAGTATTAGTGCATGGTTTCTTATAGTATTCCATGAAAAATTTCCCTGACTCAGAGCAATTGATTGCATTATAATAATTCACACGGATAAGGTGTGTGTATCAAAAGTGTGTTGGAATTTTGAGTGGATTGGTTTGGATTGGACTGAAATGGACTCGAGTTGTGACTGAACAATTTAGTGATAAGTGTTTTCCGTTTCTAAACAATCATTAAATTTCCTGAGCTCTCGAATCTAGAATCTCCAATCTCAAACTAATCACTATTATATTGTACGCTACCATACATCCTATGTCCTACATTATGAACTATGAGCTACGAGCTATGATCTATGATATTGTATTATTATGCATTAAATCAGTCACTCTGTGGATATGTGACTTGTCTCCATCTTGTACAATTTTTTTCTAAGGTCCTTTTCTTTTAGGTGCCTTTGTATTTTGTGTATCGTATATTTGCATGTGCATAGAACGTAGATTTAATGACATGGTTTTGTCTTGACTCTTGAGTCGAGAGTCTAGAGTCGAGAATCGAGACATGGCTCAAAATGACTCAAAATAGCTGAGGTCGAGTTGATAGTTGAGTATTTAATATTCAGTATGTAGTGCAGGCCGTTATTTATTCATTTACCTTGTACTTTGTCCACGTTTTCTCCATCGTCGGAAAGTCGAAAGTGGGAAAGTGCAAAAGTTTGTACAAAGGGATTGGGGATTAGTTTTCTGCAATTTAGAGATAGTCCAGAAAGCACAATAAGTGGGGAAAAGTGTATGTAATTTGTAATAAATGTCTGAAAATCAGACGGTGGGAACGATTAAATATGCACTTATTAAAACTGTACACTGTACACATTACACATGCAGAATGTAGGAATGTAGGAATGTAGAATGTAAGAGATGATGGAGAAATAATTAACAGTTGGACTTTTAAGTGTTCTTGTCCATTTCCCATTTGCCATTTATATCATAAGCATTCATAAATAAGAATATGTCCAATGCCCACATATCCATGTGTGTCTGAGGTCTGAGGTTATGCAATTACCATGTACATATGTGTGTATGCAGTATGAAATCATGCATGCCTGCAAAAAAATACACTATAAATTGTAAGGAAAAGAGTCCTTTTAAATCATATCACGTGAACACCATTCTTCATTCTCCATTCTATATCCAGTATTTAGTATTCAGGTTTTTAAACCATTAAAAAACAACTAAATATAATAATAATAATAATATACTGTAAAAAAAGTATAGCTTACAATTTACACACTATGTAGAACAAATTCACATGTAATATCAGATATCATCAGTAGCTCATTTGTAATAATACAGTGGAGGACCAGACCAGACCGGCTAGTCACCTAGAAAAGAAAAAAAAAACAAGAAAAGGAAAGAAAAACAACTTTTCATTCGTCTCATACGTAATATCAAATGCAGTTTTTCGAGGGTTTTTTTTGGTCAGCCATGTGTTGTTTAAAGGACTTTCTTTTGGTTTTTCGTTTTTGGCTTTTGGCTTGAGCTTGGGCTTCTCAGTTAAAGAGTGAATATTGGCAGCATGGTCCACTCCTCAGTTCTGAATGGTCAATGGTCAATGGTACATTTGAGCTTTGCATGATTACCTTACATTTGATAAGTGGACGATAAAAATGGAATTTTGAAGATAGGAGAAGCTAAAGCTGTTATAGCTCTGTACTGTGTAGTCTATATTCTATACATGAGATATTTTCACTCCTCTACACTCTACACTCAACTCTCAATTTACTACGTTTTGTACAATATAATGCATAAATGCTCAACTTATCCTGGTCATATATTATACGTATATTATACGATTTGTGGGTAATCAAAACTGTAGTGGCTATCTATATTCTATACTCTATACTCTGTACACTAAACATGTTCATACTTCATACTGATGTTTCAAAATGAAATAAATACGTCTTTTCAAGTGTGAGGTTCAGTTTGTATTGGATATTTATTATTTATTATACTTATCTCTTTTTTATGCACGGGAAAAGCAAAGTCATACTTTTTTGACGACTAACAACTGATGACTCTTACTGTTGTAACAGGATTCGTATTTTCATTTTGATTTGTGAATTGGATTGGATTGGTTTTTGATTTCCATTTCAATTTGGATTCCAAATTCCCAATACCAAATACAGTAATATACATATCAATAATACATAGTAACTAAAACTAGTGACTTGATACTGTGTTACATATTATAATATATTCTGCAAGTGGAAAAACTGTAGTGCTAGTAGTCGAGTAATAATAATAATAATAATAATAATAATAATAGTATTCCCAAATATTTTCTACAACGTTAAATAAACGAAGCAGATAGGAACAGACATAATAAGTACATATTCGTACTCTGCTACCGTCTACCTTTTCTATTTTCTATTACTTGGACTGGACAACAAAACAACGACAATACAGTCGATAGACGATAACATGTGCTTTTGTGGATTGAGACGGATGATATCACCAGGTGAGTGCGTATCTCTGTGTGTAAAAGTATAAAGTATAAATACAATCCGTGAATCCTTGTACATTTTTATATTAGATATACAAGTGGTGAGGGAATTAGCCCGAGAGTGAGAGTACTGAGCAGTTTAAGTAGTAAGTAGTAGCAAAACTAGTACTGATGGTTGTTCTAGTTTGGTCTGGTTTGGTTTGGTTAATATTTAGTGTTTAAAGTTTAGTGGTGGTAGTAAGAGTTTTTCAGTATTCAGTATGTGTGAAAGAGAAAAGGGAAGAGAAGAAGAGAAGAAGAAGAGTTTTCTTGTCTTGGGCGGCACGAGTCTCACATAACATTTGGTGAATGGGAAGGCAGGAATGGGTCAGGCAGGTTGCTTTTTTGCTTAGCATGTCTGCCTGCGTCTTGCCTTGTCTTGGTCTTCCATTCCATTCCATTTGGTCGTCTCGGATTTTTTTCCCTCGCTCTCTTTCTCTCTTTCTCTTTCCTTTTCTCTCTTTAACTCACTTACCTTACTTCTAGTTTCTCGTAACATATGTATTTATGCATGGAACACCTTGAGCCTTGGGATGTCGACTATACCCATAAACTAGAAATATTTTCCATTTTCCAATCTACTGATATACACACTTTGTACATTGTACATGCAACATGGTGTAATATAATAAATGATATTATATAGAATACACATGTAGAATATAGACTATAGACAGTGAAGAACTACAAGTTGAATTAATTACAAAGGCACGCGTGTTCGTCGTGATCCTTCTACCCAGTCTAAAGTCTCAAGTCTCGAGTCTCAACTCAACCTATAGAACCTATAGAAACAGATATGTAGTAGTGTAGAGTTTAGTGTCTTTTATGGGGAAGTTGGGGCACATGCAACAAACACCGAACAATGAAAACAGGAAACGAACGGAAACTTTTATACTTGAACTTGAATAGTTGAAAACTTGAAAACTTGAATTTAAGACAGTTGATTTCCTATTTATATATGTATGCATTTTTTTAAATCCTCTATATTTCCTGTTTATATCTTCAAAATACTCAATAATATTTATTCCTTTTAAAAAAACAAGTGCTTGATTTAGGATTTATAACGACGATAAAATTATTGTCCGTTTTCGGGTTGTCCAAGAGAAGTGAATAAGAAAGAATGACATGAACTTGAAAACGCTTGTAGATTGTAGATACTTTTATGGTTACGGTCACGGCTCACAGTGAGTCCACTGAATTTGCCCCTACTCGCCTTTACATTGCCCTGGTAAATTATAATGAAAGAAGGGTGTAAGTGATACGATATTTTGGATGATTGTCATCATCATCATCAACTATCAACTCTATGAATTTTATAGTGAAATTTTTTCTTGCTCCTCCTGTTACTACTACTTATTCTTCTCATTGCTCTCAACTCTCGAATTGACCATCCACTATTTACGATCCACTGATGTGTTTGTATGTGTAACTCTATTTAGTGTATTGTTTTTAACGCAGTAATAATTCCGTTATAAGTTTATAATTCCAGTCAGAATAAAAGAGAAGAGTTGATGAAGGGAAAACTTATACTTTTGAAATAGTCTCTTAGTTCCTAGTTCTCCACAATCCACAAGTAATATGTAATGTGATGCATGCCATGTGCATGGAAAAAAAACAAGTTTAAAACGGAGGAAAAGTGTGTCGTAAATTTAACCAGGACATTTTAATGTTTTTATCTAACGCTTGAATGTTGAGCGTTGAGTGTTGAGTGTTGAAATTTGTGAATTCTTTTTAAATTTCACTTTCCCTCTTCACCTCGGTGCAGTGTAAAGTGTGGATTGTACAGTGTATCATTTCATCTTGTACACTGATGAAACAGAGAAATTACTAATTGCACAAAGAAATATAAAATATAGTGATAGTGATACATATCAGATTTCACAGTGGAGAAAACGGGAGCAGAGACAGGAAGCAAGATTTTAAATTCTGAATTAATTACATTTTACAATAACTGTCAGCATGGCGCCAAGCTTTGCTATTGATTGTGAAGGTGGTAAGTCAACAAATAGTCAGTAGTCAATAGTCAGTATCTATGATAAACGATGATGTGATACACACTTGTTTCTAATAGTAAATAGTACGTCGACTATTAATTGATTAAACGATCATCCTGCATCAAGGATCAAGGATCAACCACATTAACTAGTTTATTCTGTGATTAATAGTTTTTTTTGCAAACTTAAAAATTAGCAAGTGTGTTGTTCCTCCGTCCCGTCTCCCGTCCTCGCCATCAGATCGTTTCAGATTTTTAGATGATAAATGTATTTTTTTCATCAGCATCATTCATCAGAGGATAATAATTTATGTGGGATTTGGGATGTGGAATGAAAGAGACAAAAGACAAAAGTCAAATTTTAACCGCTTCCGAATGAAGTAACAATCAAATATATCAGCAGAAACATGCAATTTCATAGATGTTACAAGTTATCATCTATCATCTATCATTTATCAGGAGTACAGCTAACAGCTTTTATAGAATTCTATTGTGTATTGTGTATTCTACACGTAGGCTTCTGCAGCAAGCATTAACTGATAGAGTGAAATACACACACACACACACACACACAGAGTGAGGGAGTAAAATACATGTAGAGGGAGAAAATAAATTACCTCCTCGTCCTTGACATACTGTTCTATTGATCTGTATACACACAATTTTCGCCACCTGTCACCATATATCTACATATCCATAAATCGACATAGAGAAATTCGTCCTCTAATTATGTGACTACAGAGTTTACAATGATGTATGGACTTTGTACACAAAATACAAAATATCTACAAATCAATCCTCTACATTCGACAATCATATTTTGTCGATATTCCAAAATCGATATGCAATAGTCGTCAATCGTTGTTGTTGCAGTTGTTGTTGTTGTGATTTTAGTTGTTGAAAGTCAAAAGGTTGTAAATTGTAATTTGTGTTGTTTTTTCATATAGGATAAAAAACGTCTGGTAAACGACGCTTTATTTTATTTTTTATTTTTCTAATGTTGTTGAAAGTCTTTGTAAAAAAAGTATATTTACTATGTAAAAGGTGGTGGTTACAACAAGTATTATTATTATTATTAGTATTTGGTATTTACGGCTGTTCTTTTCCTTCTCGTTATTTCTGTGTCCATAATTCGTACAGAAACACAATTTATGATGTAGGTTGACTGCGTGGTGGGCGGGGAAGTTTGTGATTGAAAATCATATTTTTAGGGTAAAAATACAACTACAAGTACGAAGGATACAGATGATGCTGATTATGATGATGAGGGAAATGAGTGGAATTTTATTATGTCCGGTTTTCACTTCACTGTTTTACACATGAGCTTAATTTACAATAGGTTATATACTCTACATTCTACACTCTATACGCTTTAATATTATGTATCATATGTTTGGAGCATCAACTGTGTTTGTGAGTTTCCGAGTAACCAGTAACCAGTAGAGCCCTCAGATTGTATCTCAAGAATTTACAGTCTACAATCTACAGTATATTTTACTTATCCCTATAAATCCTATAAATATGAAATATAATCACCTTGCAATTATCTGTTCATAACTCGTTATTCATTGTGCCCTATGCCTCTTATACCCGATTCATGCTCTTGTATTCCCTCGACAAAGTATTTGGAGCTGGATGGTGGCTTGATCAATGATCAATGAACACTGATCATGTTCACTATTATTTAACATGTATCATACGTTCACGTTATACAAATCTCCTCCTGTTTCTGTGATTAAATGTATCAAGTATGGAACATTGGAAAGTACTGATATTTTATGTCGTGGATTTTGTTCGGGGAAATTGGAAATAGAGAATTGAGAATAGAGGTATCTATATACACAGTACACAGATAGAAATTTACTATGACATTGAGTCTGGTCTGCTACCATGAAATACACATTTACATTTTCAAATTTTCCCATTTCCAACGTCAAATGTGAAATCATAGATGAATAATGACACATTTAGTCATTTAGTAAATTTAATTGTTTACTTGTATCTTGTATCTTATTTCAGCTTGTCCACTTATTAGGTTTTCCCATTAGTATGTTTATGCAGGGCAATTATCCTCATATTATGTATTACGTACGTCTACTATCTACACTGCACTGTTTACGTAAGGGCTCAGTGTGAATGTTGTTCTTGGACATCAGCCTACAGAGTACATCTTGCTGTCTAGTCTAGACTCTAGAATCTAGAATCTAGACTGATAGTTACTACATGATGTACCATGTAGTGTGTAGTTTAAAATAGATTGAGCATTGTGCATAGGCACTAGACACTAGACACTCGAGAGAAAATATCCCTGGTCTGTTATAATTGCTTAGCACGGATGGACAATGAACAAACAAGGTTAAATTAGGAAAAACAACCGGATGAATCAATGAAAATGCACCAAATCTACAAATTCTATGAATATTATGAATTATGATTTATGGTAGAGTTTTGCATTTTAAATTCTGCGGGTTTCACAAGTTTATACAATCGGCCCAATAAGAATACGCACTGTGCATTACAAATTAAAATCAACAATAGTTCAAAAATCCAAATCTAAAGTCAAAGCTGAAAGTGAGATTGTGTGAGAAAGGGAGAAAAGCTGTTTTAGCATTTATTTATAATAAATAGAAATATACAATAGTTAATACTATATTTTAGGTCATGTTTCTCTCCAGGCTCAAGTCTCAAGTCTCAAGTGAAGCTTTATGGATTTATTTATTTATTTCCTTTTCATACGGAAATTTTAAATTCTAAAGTTTACTCATGACAATTGACAGACGTTTACGCAAAACAGGGCAAAAAAGGTCTCTGTTCCAGTTTCAGTTTTTCTCCTTTTTTGGAGTGAAGAGTCCCTGAGTTCATTTTCCGTGTGCATGCATGCACATTGTACATACAATAGATAGATAGTATGCCTACACCGACAATGTGTACACCAACTAATGTATGGAGCGAGTAGAATGAGAGAATGAAAGAGATATGATGCTTAAATTGACTCAAGAGTAGAAGAGTGGAAGAGTAGAAGAGGGCAAAACTGAGGCAAGAGGAAAACCAGGAATTAGGAAACAGCTGGTGATGTGGTATGCTCTCTACTCTAGACACTCGACTCTAGATTCTAGACTCTCACTCTGTTCTATAGTAATGTTCAAAAATATTACACATTTACAAATGCAGAGATTCATGTGCGTAACACTCGGAAGCAGATATGTACATTGTATGAAATACAAAATACAAAATAGCTTTTTGGTATCATGAAATACAATATGTATGTAGATTGTAGAGGGATATATTGTTTGTCAGTATAGTCAGTATACTTGTGGAGTTTGGAGTGAAAAAGTATAGAAAAGTATAGAAAAAGTGGAAGAGTTTTAATACATTTTACGTTTGAAATTCAATCCATTCATCTGCATGTTTGACTTGATTTTACTCGTGTCTAAAGTCTGTAGTCTGTAGTCAAGTTAAGTATTTATGGATGGATTGTCAATAGGATGAGTATTGCAGATGTATTATCGAGGTAAATTTAAATGGAGTGTGTAGTGTAGCTATAGTATAATATTCTTGTGGTAGAAGGAACTTTAATTCTCAATTCTCACATGTTCTATTTCTATTTTTCCACATTTATACTCAATACAAATTATTTTCCCCAACTTGAGTCTTTGTATTCCTCATTGACTCATTGTCATGTGCTTTAGCTTCAGCTTGGATTTTTATTTTGGTGTCGGTATCGGTTTTGGTTTTAGTTTTCTTCTTTCTTTCCTCGTTTTTTCCCTATTCTTTGATTCTTTGATATATTATCCTTCCGCAAGCTTTCGTTTTAATGTGAAGGGGATTTTGGGTCAAAATAGTTTTAATTTACATTCTTTTTTCAAGGATAAAGAGTGAAGAGGTTTTAACTTAAAATTTTTAAGTATTGAGCATTAAGTATTGAACTCAATCACTGCCTGGCTCAAATTGATTTCTCTATTCAAAATCAGACACAACTTTACCTTGTTTCAACAGTGTGGTTTTGTGTTTTGTGATATTTCTGTTGTTATCCCTGTTTTATTTTTTATTTTTAAGTACAAAAAAAACTAATATAATGTAATGTAATCATATATATTGAGTATGAAGTTTTGAGTTTTGAGCTTTGATTATACCATTTTGATTCTTTAAAGGTTTTTGTTTGATTTTCTAATGTTGTACATTGTACATTGTACAGTTCAAATTTCATATTTCTTTCCTTTCCTTTGAGTTCTTTTCTGGTCTGGTATGATCTGATCTGATTGAAGGCAGCAGCTCGTCCTTCATTAAATTTGAGACTGGAGATTTTTCTCTATAGTCGCTCTTATATTGAGTATTGAGCTTTGAGCTCTGTGATTCTGATTCTGATTTTGTTTCAGTCCTTTTGCCGGCACTTGTGATAAAGTTTATTTTAGTTTAGTTTTCATTTTTTGACGTGTCTCAGACACACATACAACTAACAATTCTACAGAGAAAAGTTTGTATCATCCGTGGAAAACACATGGCTCCAGCCTTTTTACACGTCACCTTATGTTGTTGTTCCTTGTTTCTTGCTCCTTGTAGATATCTATGAAATTGAAGATTGAAGAAGAAGGATTGAATTTTCAAGTTGAAGAAATGAAATGAAATGGATGGAAGGATGTGTGAAGGAATGATATTTCTCTATTTTCAATGTTCAATGTCTATCTGTATTCTGTATTTTGTATTTCGTATTTTATATTTTCCTTCTTCATCATGCTCGTGCTGATTATGATCAGTATCAAAAGAATAAATGTATGGGTATAAATATGAGACACGCGTCCCCTTTTACTACGCTTTTCTCTTTCTTCCTCTCTCTCCTTTTCTTTTTTTGTCTCTATACATTATACATATTAAACATAGGATACAGTAGGTAGTAGGTAGTAGGTAGAATGTAATTCATTGAGGAAGGTGAAAAAAATCCTTTGGATCCAAAATTACTTGAAATCATAATCATGGTGTAGAATGTAGCATCTAGCATCTAGAATCTAGCATGTTATATAAGGACACGCATAAAATATTTCCATGTGTACATACACATGTTAGAAAAAGAAAGAATCTATATAAATTATTTATCCGTGATCCACAACTCAGAGTACAGACGCAGGTCTCCATCCGTATGATTGAAGAGTGTGAGTTTTGATACAAGATACAAGATCAATTGTAGAGGAATGTATAATGTATAATATGAGGCTTGGGTACATTAGGCACGTACCCTTGATCCTTGATTATCATTATCATTTATATATATATATATACAATATACAGTAAATTTTACAGTATTGAGTAGAGAGACAGGAACGGAGACAGAGAGTGTGCCATTTCAATTCATGACTGTGACTATAGAGTTTAGATTGTTACCTTTCTCTTATCAGATGTAGATGTAGAATATCCAGTGTACAGTGTATAATGTACAGTTGTACAGCCTAGAGAAAAAGTGTGCAGTGTGTAACATTTCTTTACTATGATTATTATTATTGTTTTACTTGTATACTTATACTTTGTACTCGTGCTATCGTACCGTTCCGAGTAGGTACTTTTTTAAAAGGAGCCTTAATAATTTTTTTGTACGGCGTGTAAAGCTTGAAAAGCTGTATCTACATGCATTGCACATACATATGCTGTGTACATTACAAAAATATCAATGTTCTCGTGTGTCTGAAGTCTCGAGTCTCTATTGTGGAGTTGAGATCTAAGAATGGAAGAAGGAAAGCAAAAGAAGCTGGTGATACGAGTTGTAGTAGTGACTGTATGGCTATAATATCAGTTTGTATAGGTGGATTGAGGCATTCATTGAAATGAGTTGTATACAGCAAATGTTGTCTTTTACCTTTTCCCCTGTACGTTTTCGTACATATGAGCCACACGCTTACGAAGAGTATCATATTCCATCTTTTTTGGACTCATTGAACATAACATAATAGTAAGAAGAAGAAGAAGAAGTAAAAGCAGTAGTTGGTAGTTTGTAGTCAGAAGCAGATATCAGAAGAAGGCGGAGGACATTCACAATTTATTCAACTTATTTACCAAACCTACTAAAGAAAACTACAAGCTACAAGGTACAAGGAGGAAGAGAAAAGAAGCAGCTACACGAGACACAAGGCACAAGGCACAATCCATGTTACATGTACATGATTTAGGAAATGTCCACTTGACGATGTTCCATGTTCGTATTTCGTATGATATCTGTAGCTCAGATACGATACGATATGATATAAAGCGAAATGAAAGGAGACGAAAAGAGATGATGCACATGTTCAGCGTCTCGAGTCTTGGTCTTGGACGAACTAAAATTTTATAGATCATTCTCACATGAGGATATTTTATTTACGTACATATGTACACATTCAACATCCATGTTTGTGCTCGTGCACACATGCACACATCAATACCTTGAAAGAGTACAAAATAATTTTAGAGGGCGATATACAGTGTACAGTGTACAATTTCTAGTAAAAGAAAGAGAGAAAGAGTGAGAGTGGAGTGAGATGTAGGGGAGAGAATTGGAGAAGCACCTGGCTTCTTCTTCTTGGGCTGAGCAGTTGGACGATCTAAGACTATTTCTATTTTATGTGTGTAGTTTGTAGTGTGTACAAATGAAAGAGACCATCAAGTGGATTGGAATGGATCTACGGCTACGGCTACGAGTCTTGAATCTTCGGCATGACATACACAGACACACACAGGCACATGTGATAATGCTGATGATGATGAAGAAGCAAGAAAAAAAATCATGGATGGGTTCAATAATAAGTTCTTCATATTTTGGACCAAGTCTCTTTCTCTCTCTCTCTCTTAGTTTCTGCTTCTCCTCTAAAACGTTTAAATGTTAAATGTAAGATGAGAAGAATGAAGAAGACAAAAATGTGTACATAAAAAGCAGATATTCCAAGGTAGATACTGTGTACAGTGTACACATTACACATGAAAAAAACCAGTACAATGTACATTATACATTACATTGGACGTATGTTAAGGCAAGAACAACGGATTGATGAGGACGAGTGCTACCATGTACCTACTTTTACTACTCTCACTCCACTCCTCTTCTTTCTTTTGGTTTCTGGTTCTTGTTTGGTTCGTCAAATTCGTATTCGTATTCTTCTTCTGTTGCAATGTTGTTGTTTCTTATTACAAGGCTGTGACTGGCTGCTTCTGCTGCTTCCTTAATACTTGACCTTCTAACATTAGCCACACGCGTTTGTTTCTTCCTCCAGAGAAACGGAGCAGTAGTAGAGCATCATCCTCTGTCCTGTTATGTGTTCTGTTCTGTTCTGTTACTCTTTTTTTCCTTTTCAAACGTTCCTCCGTCGTCCGTACTCCATACCATATGATATGATATTATATGATACGGTATGTAGTATGTAATGTTGCTGTAATAAATGAAATGACGGCGATGCGATAATGATGAAGGCTCGTGCCAGGTTTGGAGGTTTGGATGTATAAAAAAAGAGGAGACCTTCTTATTTTCTCTCTCTTTGTGTTTTGTGGTCCTTAATGTTAGCTGTTCTGGTCTGATCTGGCCTGACTTTGACTTCAACTTGAAGACTTCAAGTTGAAGTTCATTTAGCCTCAAGACTAGAGGCTCGAGTTTCTAGACTCAAAAGATAGTGTAAAAGAGAGTAGACAGAAGAGAAGAGTAAAAAGCACAGCCTTTTTATCCTTTTATCATGACCCAAGATGATTCCATGCTTCCATGCAGGGAGCAAAGTGTATGAAGTAGGGAGTCGAAATGTAATCATCGTATGTTCTGCTACCCTTACATTTAATATTTAGTACAGATCATCGTCATCACCATCATGCTTGCTTCCTTACTTCATGTGCCGCTTCTGTTCTCCTTCTTATTCTTGTACTTGTTCTGCTTCTTTATCCAATATCAGGATCACAATTATATCAGGCTGTTGTTCTTGCTCTTGTCTTCTTGTTGTTATTTTATCCTGCTGCTGTTCATATTTCGTAGTTTGTATCGCACGCTCCACGCAATTTATTAGTTATCATTATTATTTTTTTCTATTGTATCTATCATGTATTGTGTATTGTCTATAAAATATAAAAAGTACATGGATAATTACTATTATCAATCCATGTGTGATGCTTGTACACATTAAACATTGGAAATTGAACATTGAACATTGAACAGTTGATCCGAGGTGAGTTTTGGTGATGTACCTTTCTTTTGTCTAATACATTTTTGGATGAAAAAATACTACTTAACCTCGCCTCAGCTCCCTTTAGAACTTAGAATTTAGAATTTAGAGCGAACGCAAAAGCAGATGATGATGAGTGAGATAAAAAAAATTGATAATCATAAGCTCTCAACATGAAAATTTACAGATAGAATGTAACAATGTAACAATGTACAGATATACGGAAACTATTTTTGAACTCTTAAAGTTTATATGGAAAAAAATGTATCGTGAATCGTAAGTTACTACATTGCATATTGTATGCCGATGTTTTAAATTTTAATTGGAGATGCCAAGAATCAGACACTAGGCACTAGAAAACAAACGGAATGATCCATAACACATGAAATAAATTCGTGTTGTAAAGGGGACTGGAGATGCATATTTTTCTAGAGATGATCATTAGAACATCTTTTTCATCTATAAATAAATTCATGCTCCACATATGCAGACACATACGGAATATAGAACATAATATAGAAATGGACAGAAAGGAGGAAACAAATATAAGGTTCAAGATTCCGGATTCAAGATCAATATAAACGTTGTTATAATGAGGGAAGGACAAATACATGATGCATAATGGGTCCATGTGTGCATAATATTTTGTGTTTTGTGTATATACTCATAAACAGAAACTGGTAAATAGGAGAGAGAGAGAAAGAGGAGAGTAGGCAAATGGAACATTGTGAACCATTTGAACACTTGAGTAGATCACTTGTGTTATGTTTAAGTTTGATTTTATGTCCATGTCCGTGCCTGATGTCTGATGTTGTTTGATGTGTATAACTGTACACTGCACAGTGAACATTGTACATATTCCATATAACGTGTATTGGATGCTGTGTTGATGACGAGAATGATGATTATGATAGGGTAAAGCTGGAGGAAAGCTGAAAGAGTAGAAAGAGAGAGAGAGAGAGAATCGGTTCGCGTGCTGAGAGTGAAGATCAAATTTCATGGTACTTTGGTGGTAGAGTAAAGAGGGTCATCTTCATCTCCATCACATGGCTCTTGGATTTCCAAGAGACAGAGAAAGAGAGTGAGGTTTGGTTTGGTTTAGTTTGGTAGGCAAGCAGTCGAATAATTGCCTATGTCCAGTTTACTGTAGGTTCCGTCTCGTGGGTCAATGCGTAGTGACATATGGTAGTCTCATTCTTGTTGTTATAATGCCAGAGGTTATTCGGAAGGGCTGTAAATGTGTGTTACAAAATACGGAATGGAGCAACCAGGAACACGCTGCATTTACTTGTATTTCTCTCTCTCCTTTTTTTCCTGCTTCGACTTCTGTTTCTGCTTCTTCCTCTTCCTTATTTTCAACCTCCACATGCACCAAGTACCAAAAAGTGTGTTTTTTTCCTCATAGTACTTAACTGATGGAAGTTTGGCTAGTTGGATGTTGGATGGTTGGTTGAAATAGCCGGCAACTATTGCTACTGTTATCCTCTAGGGTCTAGGTTCTAGGGATTACTGTTATCCAAAAATGTCCAAAATTGTCCAGAAAATGTGTGTGTCCAACTGGCCTGACGTGAACTGGTTAACAATGGTATTATTTAAAGTGTATCCAATGTAGAAGAAATGGCCTTTAAACTCAACTTTAAACTGTCCTACCAGGCGGAAGTACAAGTCACAGCGGAAGGAGCACAGACGGATCTGGTTCTGGTAGCTGGTAGCAAAAAAAAGAATGACATACCGATTCGCTCCTCTTTCTCTACCGAGTTTTGAGTTTTGAGTTTTGGGTGTACAATATAACATTCATTCATTTATTCATTCATATTCATGTGTCCATACTCCATACTTGGAAAAATCCGGATTCCCGATACATCCATCAAATATGAGAGTCATAGATACATATGGTTTTGACATGGTCAAGATTTTAGTAGTAGCACCAGTTTAATGGAATTCTTAGGATTTTCCGAGTTTTTGTGACATATGAATCTCTTTTATTTTTACGAGCCTGGACAAATGTTCTTTACTTAACTCATGTTTTGTTTATTTAAAAGCGGAAACTCTTCTCTCTATCAACTTTAAGGGTCCCTTTAAATGTAGCTTGTAGCTTGTAGTTTCAACATTGTCTACAGTCTACAATCTACAGGGCTCTCTCAAAGAGTACTTTTCTAATATTTATTATTTTTGTTACACATACTATATGTTCTATGTGCTATGTAAAAACGAGAAAAAAAAAGTAAAAAGCATACGTACCACATTATAAACTAAGTTCGCAGCTATAAAATTCTAAGACCATTATAAAATTTCCAATCCAATCAATGCCTTTTCATAACCAAGAATCAATAAAAAATCAAAAATGAATCAACTTGGAGTTAAGTGTACTAATTAGCCCACCAATCACCAATGTATCATGTTCATTAACTAACTGTTTATTTTTTGTTGTATGATTTCAGATGCATGTTCAAGTCGATCGACACCAAAGCCTCGACCACCAAGTCCAACGCTAAGACCAAATATAACTATCCAGACGTACACTTGTCCCGCCGAGTATGATGCCCACTACTGTCTGAACGGTGCTACCTGTTTTACAGTCAAGATTGGCGAGTCCATTCTGTATAATTGCGAGTAAGTGATTCTTGCTTTATTTTGAACCATTTTCTAAATATCCCTTTATAAATAAGATAAATTCTTATAGCTCTTGTATTTTCTACAGGCAGTCTCTATTTACTTCCGTTTTTGCATTTTTCTTGATATGACAATGAACAATGTCAAAAGTCAAAAGCCAAAAGTTAAAAGCGTGCATATGAAAAGCCTTTTTATTATAAGTTAATGGGTACAAAATTTGAAGTTCAAGCTGCATATTTCACACTTTTAATAATATCATAAATACCTACCTCATCCTTTGTCCTT
The DNA here is from genome assembly GCA_034698265.1 of Sminthurinus aureus. Lineage (NCBI taxonomy): Eukaryota > Metazoa > Arthropoda > Collembola > Symphypleona > Katiannidae > Sminthurinus > Sminthurinus aureus. The sequence goes on from JAQGBH010000052.1 coordinate 69,355, forward strand.
ACTCTTCACTCTTCCCCATAATGATATTTTATGAGTCTGTGAAAAAAATTGTTAACATGAAGAATAGCTGTGAAAATATTATTATTTATTATTTAGTCTATGATTATGATTATGAGGAGCATTCCAAAGGAGATAATCATGTGAGCTCCGAATAATAGTAATAATAATAATATAATGCTGCATATTGAACTCTACTAGAAAAATAATATGTACAAAGTATAATATTATATAGGTATATGTAGAATGCGTATAGAATGTCTAAATCTGAAACTTCATTTGACTCTGGGTTCTGATTCTGGTCGCATATTTGTTTGTTTGTTCACGTATATACTTGGAAATAACATGTATTTTCTTCCCTTGAAAAAGACGACAAATACTTTCTTATTATCTGTGTGAAAGAATGAGAGAACGAGTGAGTGAGTGATAGATTGGATTGGATTGGGGAAGAAAGAAAAGTGAATAGGTAACTTTAATCTGCCAAATCGTAGGCTAAGCATGTTTCATGTTCCGGGCTCATTGTTCCACTCAAACTATGTGTAAGCAATGTATCGTGTTTATTATATGATAGATGATAGTTTATGTCCCTATAATATATTATGTACATATACTTTTCACATATTTACAGTGTATAATATATTTTGTATACAAATGGTTAGTTCTAGCCCTTGTTTAGTCAATCTGCTCAAGAAACTAGACATTGTATTATTGTTATTGTATTATTACTATAATCCCTATTATTATTATTATTTGACCAGGTTTTCTTTTGGATTTTGTCAAGAATTTTTGAAAATTAGAAATCAACATTCAATATTCAATATAGATCAAAAACGGAACAGAGACATCTAATATCTACAGAAAACCATGTAAAATACTTTTGTGTCGGTAAATGTGGATTTGTGTACTTGCCCATTGCTTTGCAAAAATATTTTAAAAGTTGTATCAAAACTTTTCAAGTAGCATTATCCACGTCGTTTAGACACAATACACAATACAACATCTTTTCAAGTTTCAAGTATTTGTACTGTATCCATCTATTCTTCTCATGTGTTTTTGTGTGTGAATGAATGTTCTAGTTAGAAAATGTGAGCACAAGAGTGTGTACAATGTCTATTTTATCTACAATATACATTATGCATACATGGTACTTATAGGCAATAATAAAACATGACTATTTCAAGTAAAGTAAAATTTTTTGTGTGGAGAAGAAAGAAAATACCTCCGTTACACATTATATGGACTGCGGTACGTCTGAAGATCAAAATTGAAAAGAAATAACTACGTCTCTGTCTTTACTTTTATACTTTATACTTTTCATCTGTATCCACTATCCACGGACATGAGTATGAATTTGGAAGTTCAACCACTGTTGACTGTACTGTGACACAACCAAGTTTATGCCTCTCTACTTTCGTCTTTCCGTGGTGACCATTGTATATTATATATATTGTTGAATGCACAAGTGTGTGTTTGGAAAATGGTGCTATTGACGTAAATAGGTGTATATATTATTATATGAATATTCTCAAGTATTTTGCCTATTCACTTTTTTTCCCGTCCCGTTCCTTCCTTCTTCCTTTCTCTTTCTCTCTCACTCTCTCTATCTCTGTTTGTCTGTCTCTGTCTAACTGAAGAGACTGTCAAACTACAATGTGTACCTTTACGTATTATTTTGAATACAAAGGAATAAATAGTTGAAGCACTAATCCGCTAATCCTATGAACGGATTTTCTTACTTACTCACAAGGGTCATACATCATACACCAGCACACATGCACATGCATACATACATACACTAAATATAATGAAGGCAGACTAAACATGAAAATAAGACCTCCCGGGTAAATCCTGTGATTTGTATGTATGCACGTACGTTTTAGGAACCTATAATATCCAACCCGCTTGTTACATGTTTGATGTTTGATGACATTGTGTATTGAGTATTGGGTATTGTATGCATATTTATCAAGGTAGACTCAATACTCAATATGTATCGTGTATAGTGTATCTAGGCTTGTCTCTTGGTCTCTGCTCCTGGAATCTGGAATTACAACGTATTAGAATAACAATGTCAATCGTGTGGATACACGTCTTTTCTTTATTATAGATTATATATGGATAAAAATGACATTTCTGTATCTCAAAGAAGAGAGAACTTAACTAGTAACTAGTAACAAGACGTTGGAAGTTATGTATGTATGCATTTATTTACCTATTTAATATTTTGTACTATAACCATCCAAAATTTGTTGCCTCTACTATAAAAAGAAAATTTCCCATGTAATATTACACAGCTAAAATATCAGTACTTTTACATGTGTGTGGCAAATGACAAGCACTAAACAGTGTGTTGAATAATGATTTGTGACATTTTAAAGTGAGTAGTTTGTATTAAATTACACTATTCTCCTTCTTGTCCTTCAAGTTGCATCTTTCATCTTTGATATTTGATAATGTACTATAAATACAAAATTCAGATTAGTGAAAATTTTTAAACGGGGGCGAAGTGAAAAGGCGAGTTGAAATATGAACACAAGACACAAATTATTGAAACTTGGAATTCCAGTTTCTTTCCTTCTTTTTTGGAATGCAATTTACAATCCTTTATTTTTGGTTCTTCTCTTTTAATTTTTTTTTACACTTTACATAAATTTTATTTATAGATTATGGATAGATACATCTGTACTCTATATATCTACGTTTGCCTACAACCTACAATATTATCCATACATGTATAATATGTGTATCCAATATCTGGTATCTAGAAATTTTAAAAGCGTTAATCAGAAGTTTAATTTAATTCTGACATTGTCTTTTTGGTACAGTAGAGTAGAGAGAAAGAGAAGTAAAAAGTTAATGATCCGAGGTTTTAGAGTTAATAAAGGGAGTGAAAGTATACTACAATATCTATTTATGTACATAAGCACAGTACACAGTACATTACAAATTACAATGCAAAGAGATAGGGTACTTATAACATAGGATGATGCAGCTGTAATGTATTCTCCGATAGATTTTTTTCCTTACCGTGAAATATCTATGAACTATTATGAAATGTAGAGATATAAACAAGAAGGAGGCGTGTTGCGAGTTGCGAGAGTACGGCTATTGGAATTCGGAATCTGTGGGTACAACTATTTATTCGAAACGGTCGGTGTGTATTGTGTATGCGTGTGTTTGTGTTTGATGTTTGAGTGTGTATGCGTATTTTGGGGGAGTGGCGGAAACTTCTCTTTTAGAAATTATAAACTGTTTCATTTAGAATTAGAAACGGTTTTTCCATCCATGTATAGAAAATTGTTACGTACAGTGTACACTGTATAATGTGTATTGTATATTTGTGTGGATTTATTCTGGTTATTCCGTGGTTTTTTTACTGGGTTGTAAGTTGTAAAATCGTCAATATGCAGTTTTTGACCTTACATATGTTATGTGTTATGTAGACGCAAGGGAAAAAGTAATATCCATTATTTTCAAATTCCTTGTCTGTATAGACAATTCCTTTTTGTTTTTTTTAACAATTTTTAAACAAGGTGCACATAAATTTAAGTAATAGAAGTGTGATGTATAATGTATAGATAGGACTACAGGTAGCTAGTACCTAGCTACTAGCTCATTTCTACTTTGGGGAACTACTTTGGGGAACTTTCATAAATGAAGCTAGTTTTACTCAATCCTCAATTTAGCTACAAAGATGTAGATTCTAGATTCTAGATTTTCTAATCGTTCCTACTAATTTCAAACTGATTTGTACTAGTTTTATGGTATGCTGGAGAGTGGAAGTGGAAGGTTGATCCACTTTGTAATAGTCATTAATAATTATTATTAATCTGAATGCTTTTGTTGTATCTATTTTGCAGGTGCGCGGATGGTTACATGGGCCAACGTTGTGAATTTAAAGACTTGGACGGATCTTATTTACGTAAGTTGACACTCTTTTACAGCCTTTTTTCCATGTGAAATGTGTATTACGCGTCTAGTATCTAGTATCTTATTCTTTGTGTCTTATGTCTTGTGTCTCGTGTCAATCCTGTTTGCTATATTTACTATTCGTCTGGTCTGTAGTCTGTAAATATGAGGATGATAACGCTTTTGATTTCTTTTATAAACACCAAGTGTAACATTGAACATTGAATGTGCTTGGCTTTATCTTTACTTTAAACTTTCAATATCCAACACTAATAATAAAAAGTACTATTACTAATTATGCACAACTGCTTATATGGTACAAGGCATAACATTTTGGGGTTTCTTGTAAATTATGTGCATTTGTACAAGCATCTACTATCTACATAATACATTATATAGATAGAAGTATTATGTTCATGGTTTCACTATTATCTTTTCTCAAAAATGATGAAGTGAAAATTGTTATTGTATTCAGGTGTAGATATACGACCGTCATAATAATAATAATAATAACAATGATAATGATAATAGTAATAATAATCACCATCTCGTCATCCTTATACATAGCATAGCTGATAGTTTGTTTTTTACTTTAACTCATGTGAGACTGATAATTCTTCTAGGAATTTGACTGAGAATAACTGAGAATTTGACTGTAAAAAATTTTTTCTTCTAGTCAAAACTCCCTTTTCTAGGATCATTTCAAGCCTTTCTTGTATCTATTATTATTATTATTATTATTTGTTATTTGGATGAAAGCTTACAGCTTACAACTTACATTGTATACAAAATGCTTTGACATATTTCTGACTATATAGTGTATTTTATACATAATGTCTTGAGTCTCGAGTCTCGAATCTCTGTAGAATAGATAATAGATAGGGGAAAAATATTTGAAAATTTGGATGACAAAACGAATAACGAATATAATGTACACAAATTATGTAATAAAAAGAAGAAGAAGAAGTTTTACAGTGTGCCTATTTTGTCTACATTATATCTGTACGTGTATTGTGTATTGGGGGAGTTGAAAAGTGTGCAAGGGATGGGATCAGTCTTAAATTTGAAGAATGTATAATATAATATGGCATGCATAACGAGAGTGAGTTGGGAGTATTTATTAGTATTTAGAAAAAAACATGTAGGTACAATGTAGATTGTACATGTGTGTGCTTAATGCTTACGCAATGTCTAATGTCTCACATGGATATTACAATAATAGTAATAATAATAATGTATTTTACACTACATTATGTATCATGTACAGTGTACAGGTTGAACTGTCGAAAGGAAGAAGAGAGAAGAGTCAGTGAGAGCAATATTAGTATTGTGGCATATAGAATATTAGAATATAGAATACATTCTCATGTAATAGATGATAGTGAAAAACGTGTCAAAAGCACGATTGTTTACATTAATAGTTACCTTTTTGGGTTTTCCTCGCCTCATAAAAACTTCTATTCTTGTGATAATATCATAAAGAGGAGGAGGAGGTTTAAAATACCAGTAAAAAAACCATGGAATGGAGAGTAATAGTCGCCTTTTTTGACTTTGAACTAGCACCACACCAACACCAAAAAATTATTATGATTATTATTCTTATTTGTGTGTGTGTGCATGTGTATTTTGTATGCGTAAATGTGTGTCTATGCGTCTAGTATCTAGTATTTAGTTTCTACACTGGATTCTGTATTCGATGTTCAGTATTATAATACAAAATACACATAATACATAATCGTATATTATTCCTTGTAGTAAAATATCTAATATGTATCTATATGATGGTGGTTGGTTGGTCGTCTTCTTCTTCTTTTTCTTATTCATGGCTCCTTCGTTTTCTGTTTCAATGACTTCCTTTCATCTACATTTCTTTTGACGTCTTTTGGATAACGCCGTTTGCCGTCCTTTCTTTCTTTCTGTCTCTCTTTTCTTCCTGTCTTTCTTTCCCTTGAAACATGTATTCTTTTACTTGTGTGCTGTGTGTATTGTGTATTGTGTACGATGTATACATTTGTCATTAATATACTCGAGAATTTGTCCATCATCTTATTTTTTTTCTTATGCATATTTTTATGCATTCATGTGGTCGCCGACACAAAAAGATTTTAGGATGATAAAAATGAAAAGATGACTAAAGATTTGAAGATGACCTGATAGAATATCATAATGTGCAATGTAAAGCGTATAATGACAAGATGACTTTCTTTTTACAATATGTTTATTCATTTGTTTATTAGCTTGCTTACTTGCTCATTTTCTTGTCTCATTCTCCTGTGCATTAAATAATTTTTCAGTTGAGCGTACTTATTATTATGCATTTGAATGCGGTGCACTACATGCTTCAAAGTTGTATTTATACAGTTGGATGGTTGATAGTTTAATAGCTTTTCTATTCAGTTGTTTCGCTCTCTCTCTCTCTCTCTCTCTTTCTCTTCTAGTTGTTCACTATGGGTATTATGTGTATTGTACAATGTGTGTAAAATTATCGTCTTTCTTGTGTTCAAATTTATGACAATGATGATCATGATCATATTTCTGTTTCTTTTATTACATTACAGCGTCAAAGCAAAGAGCTATGCTGGAGCAAGCTGGAATTACCTCGGGTATGTCTAATATATCAAAGCATAATAAAATGAATGGAAAAATTAAAAAATAGGGATAAAATTTCATCATATGGAATATGGAACTCGAAGGAAACAATGACTAATTTAATAATGTTTTTGTTATTTACAGGTGTAGCCATAATGGTGGTTTTTGTCATCATTGTCTGTTTTTATTTATATGTACGATCAAGAAGAAAATCTGATTTTAGGTGAGTAAATACAATAAAACATTTTGGAAAACTGTCGCTGTGTATATTTACTGCAGTGTCATAAATTAATGCTTTGTTTAATTTTTTTTTATAGGAGAAATAGTGGTCATGATGAGGTTGACACACACTTTGTCAGACAAGCCAGACCATTTAGTGGTTTGCATTCTCCTATGCCTGTCCAACAGCAGCACCATCATCTTTCTACATCTCCTTCTAATAATCATCATCAACATCAAAATCAGCATCATCACCAGCCTGTGCTAAGGTTGAATAATAGTGATGGTCATCCTGTCATGACATCAACCCCTACAGCCAATGTTCCCATAGTCCAGTCATCATCATCATCATTATTACCCTCTTCTTCTTCTCCTCCTTCTTCTTCATCTTCTTCAAACATTAAATCCACCGTCTTACTAAAAGAAACCAGTATAGTTCCGAATAATAATCAGTCCCGGTTGTGTGTTTGACATTTAACATTCCGATGAGTAGGACAAATTTATCATTATTATTAATATTATTATTATTTCATGTACAGACTTCACAAACCAGCAGGTCAACATTAAAATTAGATTATATCATATACATATTATGTAGGTAGAGAGAAGGAGAATTTATAACGAGAGTATAATAAATCATGGCTAATGATACAATACTACAAAATACAACTAATATATAATATATGTATACATACAGACATCTAGAATCTAGAAAATCTAGAGTGTAGAATCAATGAATGTGCTGCACAACAGCTCCTGTCTTTTGAGTCTTGAGGCTAATCTATTATATCTATATTGTGTATATATGTATTACCAAACAAACGATACCATATACCATAATATATACCGTACATGTAGTCAAGTTTGTTGATTTTGATGCATGTTATATAATATTATAATTATTTGTACAAAACATTATAAATTATAATAAAGCATTAACTAAATATCCTAAAAAAACTTGAATAAGAACGAGAAGACGAATTTAAAAGAAACGCAAAGAGAGAGAGAGAGCAGCAAGCAAGCAAAAGATCAACTACGAGAGATAGTGATGATGATGACGGTGATGATGATATATATGATCCTTCCTTGTTCCTTTTGTGTGTGGTGAAGAAAAATATTAAAAAAATAATAATATAGAAATCAGACTATACTTGTCTTGATTGAGTGATATATAAAAAAAATGGAATAATTCTCTTTATTTTAATACTACAAATTTCTTTGTCATCTTCATCATTGTCACTATTGACTTACATAAACTATATAATATATATATATTATATTATGGTATTTAAAAATGCAACTGATTGCAGCACACTCTTACTTACATAGTCTTGATAGTCTTAGGAGACCATAGATAATTGTACCTATTTATAGTAGTTAAGATGATAAATACATGCATGAAATACATTGTGTGTAGGCAAAGAAGACGTAAACTGAACTAATCAAAGTATATATTTACTGATATACCTATATATATATATATATTATATAATATACATATTACATGAGAACGTATTAATTGCGTTTTTTCAGCATACATATATATATACATACATATATTATTATATTAACTATACATACACAAATATGTGTAACAGGTACATTTTAGTAAGTTAACAGTAAATGATATTTATTTGTTTGTTATTTATTTATATAGACAAATATGTATCAATTACATGTATCATGTACTGATATCAAAAGATATAGGTATAATAATATATCATTTATCATGTAGTATAATATATATATATATATATATATATGTATATGAAAAACTGAACGGAATTTGAAAAAGAGGCTATAAAATATTATATAACACTGAAAACTGAAACGAAAAAACGAGACAAGGAAAAAATTTAACGAAAAACAAATAGCAAAGAAGCTCTATTTATTATATATTATCATTATTATTTATTTAATTTATACTCTATATACATTACTATTTACTTTTACTATTTAAATACATTTAACATATTTTACTCTTTTGTGTATCATTATTCTAAAATATATCTAACATTATTATATATACATATCTACAAATCCAAATCCAAACCAAAAACCAAACATTATTATTATTATTATTTATGAGTAAATTTTCTGTCTACTTTATATACTTTTTTGTATAACATATTTATTACATGTAACATTCGCACACATAATTTATTTATTTTCTTGAAAACAAAAAAAGATATTTATATGCGTTATTTTTATTCCGTCGTGTCGTACTCTTTTTGTTCCTTTTACTCTTAAAGCTTAAAAAACGTTGAATGTAGACTCGAGATCAGATCGGAAATCGAAATTAGTTCGTATACGATATATTATGCTGATTGTTGATTACTAAATACTAAATATAATTACGAATTACTAGAGCGTATTATATAATAGCAGTGACTATACGGTTATACATGTGTATTTTGAGTATAACGAAAATAACAAATAGCGATCAAATCATATGTGAGCTGTGAGCCGTACCCGCGTATTATTATTTACTCAAAAATACTGATAAGTGATAAGTACTTATACACACACTATACATAAACACTTACTTATTTATTGATTGAAAAGTGAAAATATTATTATAAATATTATTTACTTTGTAAGTTCTCCTATGTGTACCAAAAAAAACTGTTGTCATATATTGGAAACTTTTTGCCCACATATATTAATTAACTAACTATATCGACAGTACGTTGATTGACCTTGGAATATTTGTGACCTCTTTGCGTTATTTTTTTCTCGCTTTGATGTACCTATATATTTATATTTATTATTATAATATACAAACACACTGAAAAATAAAGAACGAAAAAGATTTAATCACTCTGTCACCATAATATTATCATCTCTATAAACTTCCATTCATGCTATATAATATTATTATATTATACTCTCTCTCTATCATCAATTTTTTGTCTCAAAACTCAAAACATAATTACATGTTTAGTATTCAAGCAAGGTTTAATTACTATATTATGTGTTTTTATGAAAAAACTTTAAGTGCTATGTGTAAACAGTTACTCATCATGTCCACTGCTCACTGCTCACAAAAAGAACGGAGTAAATCTTCAAGAGTCAAATACATAAAAATAATATATTGTACATTCGCCGTCTGCCTTAAAATATTGGTCATATTAAGAAAAATTTATAACAACTAATATTATATTAATATACAGAATGCAATGTAATGGTACACATATGTAATGCAATATATTGTTATTATATCAGATTTCTTTGATTTATATAACAATAATTATTATCATTATGATTATACGTATTACTTTTTTACTTTACGATTTATGATGATAAATATATCGTATTTATCTGAAGAAAATCCCACACACTTTCAGTTGATCTAAAAATATTTTGTCGTTATATATTTCTACCAAATATGCATAATATATATCAAATAATAATATTTGTAGCATATATGATTGTCCATAATCCATAATTTATAATGTCGAGAGTCGAGAGAGAGAGAGAGAGACAATCACATATGTTAGTATAATATTATTATTCTTTCAAGATGTTCCTAGAGATAAAAAAGATCAAGAAAATACATAATGAAACTTTTCAACCGAGACCTACAAAAATGATTATCGAAAAACTGTACAGCCTTTTTGAGCTTTGGACTATACAAACTAACTTTCCTTCCTGTCACCATTGTACATCGTTGATAGAACAAATGCATTTCGGCAGTATTCAATATGGAGTCTATAGTCCACTCTTCGAAAATTCCATACGTTGTTTTTTTCGATAATCGTTTTTCCGGGTTCCTGGCTTGAAAAAGTTGCAACATAACTATATAAGAAAATAGTTAAATATATGTCATTTGTAATCCAGAAGGTGACTGATAGTACGTATAGTACACATAATGCGCTATTATGTAAGCCTGCTGATTGACATGGTATATATATATGAGTAATGAATATACCTATATATATTCTACTATACTAAAATACTTCTTGATGCAATATCATAATCATAAAATACCTATACCTATAAATATACATAAAATATATATACATTATTCCTTATTGTCAACTACAAACAGGAAAAAAGAACATGAGAGAGTGTGGGGGAAACAAATATATAAAACGTACTTACTCACATCAATAATAATACAATACATACAGTGCTTATTATACATAAAGTCTAAAATATTTCATTTCGTTTCGTTTTTTTGTGTCTTTTCAATGTCATCAGAATCCACAGTCCACAGCATAATAATATTCCTAATTCCTAAAAATAGACCTATATACCTACGTATTACGTATATGATTTATTTATAATTTATATGTATGGTTGTAAAGTATTTATTTCAAAAATACACGGTGTCATTATATATATACGCTATTACGATTGTTATCATATTTAGTGTTTATAAATATATACAGATAATATATTATTACATACACATGTATACATGATACATACACGGTTTAACATACACACAATTCTTATACTTATACTTATTTATTATATATTATATATTATACTGCTATTTTTAATTTTTTAGATAATTAGATTACCTATATATATAATAACATGATAAACATATATATATATAGTTAACTTAGATGTATATATCCTTTGTATGATTATTTTTTAGAGGAAGAAACATATTTTACACAAAACTTTGTATTTACTATACTTTTTTTGCGGATTTTATGATGATGTGCTATATAAATAATATATTATATTATTATTACATATTATTAAAAAAGGACTGGCAAAACTGGAATAAAGAGAACAAAGATAATTACCTACCAAAAATCCAATCATGTATCAACAATCAACAGCATCTTACTTAATTTTAATTCTTGCATGTACAGAAAAGGTATAGGAACTAGGAACGGTGTGGAGAAAGAACGAGGAAACGTTTTACATTTTTTTGTATTGCATATGGAGTAAGGAGTATGGCATCAATGTTTTGCATTGACAACTGACAACCACTGAACAACTTCATCGTTTTTTCATTGAATGAATATTTCATGTAAATATTATGGTTTATGTTTTTCGTGCTTCATTTTTGTTTCTCTTTGCTATGAAAAATGAAAATGGTCCTATGTCCTATATGGTTTTTGGTCTTTTGTGTGTAAGAATATTATGCACCAACATCAAGAGATTAAGAATTAAGAGTGTCCCATTCCCTCACGAATTCTTGAATTTTATGGAACAATAAACATTTCACAGTTTCAAACAGTTTTGTTGTAAGTTGTAAAACATGAAACATATGTATTTGACACACACATTAAAAACCTATTGGAATTACGAAATAAATCATCGGAAATTCGGAAAGAAATAAAAGAGAAAACTGTAAATCATACACACGCTTGAACGTATTAACTTTGAACTAGATAAAATGCAACCATGTTATTGTTTTCTCACATTTTCAAAACGGGAACGGAAAGAGAGAAAGATTAAATGTTTTATGTTTTCAAACAAAAGTAATAATTATAAGTGATTGACTATAGTAATTACTAATATATTTAATCTTAAAGGTTAAAGCATAAAATCATGTCATATCATTTCATGACGTTGTTGAGCGTGATTGTGTCCCACTTATCTTAGAATCGGATTTTTGATGAGCACAGCATACCATTCTTGAAAAAAATGCAGATAATTTTGAATGAGTCCTGTATACAAAGGAGAGGAAAGTAAAAAAGGAAGAACATGAAAAGAGAAAGTTGTACATGATATTACTTATTACTTATTACTAAAATAAAAGTAATAAAACTAATCCTGCAAAGTTGTGTACTTTGTACTGTTTAATTTATGTTTTAAGTAGAATGTGGAATATGGAAATTTTACCGACTAAAGCAGCCGTGTTCGGTTTGATAGCCTGGAGACTTTGAGTTTGCTTGAGGATATGCAACCCACCCTTTGAAAAGTTCTTCTTCTGAAGCACTAGATACTGTCACTGTCGTGTCATCTCTACAGAGTATATAAGAGCAGAAAATTGTAGATCAACGTAAGTAAAAAACGCTTGCAAATAAGAAAAAATATTGTAAAAGAAATGGTAGAGGTTTCATATACAGGATCCTCTTAATTCTTAATACCTAGATTTATATCGATGAATTTCTAATAAATTCTTCCTCCCTGTTTTACCCCCCTTTCCACCGTTTTCAACAGACCCACCATTTTCTTTCTGATCTTCATCATCTGTAGATAATTCATTAGATTCCGCATCAGGATCTTCATTTTTACTCTTGTTTATTAATAACTTGCTTAATCCACGTTGTTTTTTAGAACGTGTGACTAAATTTTGGGAAACTTTCTCCCTTTGATTATCGTTTTCATTTTCATCAGCAGTGTCGTTTGTACTTGCTTCTTCACATTTCTGTTTAGACCGCGTTTCGTGATAATCTGTAGGGAGTGAACTTTCATCATCACTCAAGTCCATGTTTCTTGAATTTGTCAAAGATTTTATTTCGTCATCTTCATTTTCCTTATAACCGTCTTCTTCATCATCATCTTGATCTTCTTCTTCTGTTGCTTTTATTATGTTATAATATACTACATCATCGTCGTCTAAATTTTCTATACTATATAAAAGTTCTTCATCCTCATTTTCTTCTTCTTGTTGTTTTTTACCTTTTCTACTTAATATTTCTACATTATTTAGTTCTTTAGACGTTTGCAGACCTTTCCTCACTTTCTCCAACTCACAGCTATCTTCATCATCATTATTATTTTTGACAGTTATTCTATTTCCTTGTTCTATTGCTAGTAATATAGAGTTTTCTGCAGTTTTATGCATCCCACTTCTGTCTTCATTATGATTTCCAAATGTTTTTTCACCTACATCATTTAAAGTTGTGTTTGGATCATCAACATTATTACCATTATCAACATTGTCGTCTTCAATGATGGTGAGCCAAGAATACGACTCTGTAGCACAGACAGGATCATTATTATTCGCACAACTTGTCGTATTTGTATTATTTATATTATTTACATGTTTTGAATCTTGACTTTTCACTTGTGTCACAGTTATAGAATTATTATTAGTCGTTTTATCATTTCCCTCAACAGATAATTTTAATTTATTTGCTTTAACTAAATTCTTAAGAGATTTTGCTATATTCACTGCATTTTCACTGTTCACAGTAGTCCCGCATGGGAATACTAACCGTTCCAAGTTTTCTGGTTTATATATTAATTGACCAGTACTAATTGATGTAGTTAGTTGTTTTAATGACGGCCAATTCGAATGGAGTCGTTTTCCTTTAAATCTACGTCGAATGGTTTGAAAAACTTTTTTCAAATTGGTTTCAAAATTTCCATCCGGTTTTTTCTCTAGTACTAGACACTGGAAAAAAGCAGAAAATACAATTTTGTTTTTTAAAATGTTTAATGTTTTGTATTTCTTTGTTTAGAATTTAGATAGTGTGTGGAAAATTGAGTCTTTATTATTTTGTCTTACTTTATATCCTAGTTTAATTCCGTAATTATAAATAGACCACATTCTCACAAAACTCTCATCTTCAACATCGACAATGATGACATGTGAATTTTTTTCAGCCAACTTGTATTTGAGACCGTTTTGAATCAGGATTTTGCATCCAATCGTATGATCTCTGGATGAGTCAAAACCTGAGTTGAATGCAAAATGTTCCATCAACTCCACAGCTTTGGGTTGCCTAAATAAGCTAGAAACGGAAATGATGTAGCTACGAATTCCTTCTCGTTGAAGTAGCCTTTTCAATACAATGGACATACTCTTTCCAGATTTTTTTAAGTCACCTTTGTTTAAAAAAAAAAAACAACAACAAAGAAACATTTGAACCTTTGACGTTTAAAGTTTGCCCTTTAACTACTGTACTAGATAATAGATAATAGATAATACATCGCGTTTTTAGAAATCGATAATAGGTCAGGACGACAATGTACGGTTTACTCACGAATGACAACTATTATTGACCTAGAGTTCCGTTCTTGTTCTAGTACATGATTTCCATTAACATCTTTTGCTTTAGGTTGTTGCTGCATTTCTTCATTTTTTGATGGATCAGCTAAAAAAGATAAATCTATTTGATTCCTGTAAAAAAAAAACAGAAAAAAACATATAAGGAGCTAGGAAACCTTTGGTTTTTAAATTTACTTTTTTCAATGTTGAAAAAAAAACAAAATAGAGAAACCATTTCATTAATATTTCATAAATAAATAAAACTTACTCTGTTTTCATGTACATGGAAGAGAATGGATTATTATTATTATTATTGATATTTCCGGAAGTCAATGCAATTTGGACAGCAACATTATACATGGCACTGTAATTTTTATTGGATGATCTTATATCAAATTGAGAGCTGGAGTCTGTACTTTTTGTTGTAAAGGATTCATAACTATCTTCTGTATTTGGTTCATTAATGATACTCTTTTCCGTTTTGGATTCAACTCTATGGGTATTTTTCAGTGTCGTTGTTGCAGCATTTTCATCCTTTTGTACATTATCATCATCATCGTCATCATTGTTCTGGGATTTTTTTTGGTCGTTTGAGGGAGGGGAAGACGAAGAAACGGGATCATTGGCCACTTTCTCCATGATTTGTGCAATGTCAAATGAAGCATAGGAATGAACATCAAATTGAGCTGAACGTGTTCTATGAAGAACTTCAACATGAAGACCTTTGGACGGATTCCCTTGCTGTTTCCCAGATTTCCCCTGTGTTTTACCTTCCACTTTAGATTCTTTATCTTTTCTAAGGGCAGCTTTCATTTGTCTATTAAGTACACATGAAACGCTTACAAGTTAGAGCTCAGAACACATCAAACATAAAAATACATGATGCATGTTATCTACGTTACAGTTTTGTATAAGGGAAAAAAACAAGAGACATAAAGTGTTCATACTCTGGAAAACAAATGTTTTTGGTTTGAACAATATCATTCACAACATTAAAAACACTTTGATCCAAGGAACGTGGAGTTTGTGCAGCTATCCAACGAACTTTAAACCTGAATTTTGTTGCTAATGAACTGCAGTCACATAATGTTGAGATAAAAAAAAACATGAAACATCATTCATTAGCTTTGTAACAATCCAATCCTTTTTTTCATTGTTCAATGACAACACGATTTTTCATCAAAATTAAAATTGTTTGCATGTACTACAGTATTCAAAGTTTGTAAAACAAAGACGGTAAACTAACTTTAATTTTGCCATGTCCACAATACATCTCCGTCTACTTTCAACCAGCAGTACCCATACACTTTTATTATTTTCAATCTGCATTGTACGACATTTTTCACGAAGAATTGAAAGTTGAACTCCATATTCTTGTTTCTTATCCTCAATTACTTGAGGTTTCGCAGGGCGAACGGATTTTCTTTGTAGTCCTTTTGAGCTGGTTGAATTGACTGACTTTTGAGGGATCACTTTACCACCTTTCCAAGATCCAAATATAGAATTTTGTACTGGAGCTACTGAACCACTTTTTGTCTTTTCATTTCGATTAATTTTCTTTTTTGATTGAACTACTTTTGTCGCAGGTTTTGGTGCTTTTGCTGTACTATTACTATTATCACTCATAAAATCGGATTTGACGGAATGATCATTCTCATCTATGAAAAAAACAAAACAAAAGGGAACAAATAAAAATAAAATGAGAAAAGGGGGGAAAAAATACAAAACGACATTGTGCGGATGATGGAATACAGAAAAAAAACAGAAAAGTGTGTGCAAAACACAAATGCAACAAAAAGAATAAGACTTTTTCATTGTTTTTGTTAGTCACTTTTAACTTTTGTGATATAAGCACAATGAAGTTTACTAAAAATATATACAAGCATCATACTTTTGTGATTTTTTGTGCGAAAACGGAATGATGGTGCATTTGCTTCCAGTTCTTCATTTTGCTTTTGATTCTTACCAGTGGGTCTTGAGAATTTTATCACAGGGACTTTGGGCTTGGAAACTTGAGAAATGGATTGCTCAATCAATTTATCAACCGTGATCGTTTCAGGATGAATGTCCAACATTTTTAATGCATCCTACACATAATTTGACAAATAATAAAATAATAAAAAAAACAACTCTTTAAAATTTTAAATTTTGAATACTAAAAAACAAAAAACATGATACCATCAAAGATCAAAACAATAAAAAAATAAAAAAGCATAATACCGAAATCCACTCAACAACTGTCCTCTTTTCTTTAGCTGTTGTTGCTAGATTTAATTGATGGATAAATACAATAAATCCATTTTGAATTGGTGGTTGATTTGGATAATTGACTACTTCATCTTCATCCGATGTCTCATTTCCACCCCCTCGATCTTTGGATGAGTCTCTATTATTATCTTTTGTATTATTTGATGATGGATTATTGTCTTTTGTTATTATTTTTTGGGTTGTTGTCGTCGTCGTTGTTGTTGTTGTTGTTGGGGTATGCATTGGTGTAGTATTTGTATCTGCTGTATTTGTGGTTGTTGTAGCTCCATCCCTCGTCTCATTATTCGTTTCATTTTCATCATTATTACTATCATTATTATCTCTGGATGGACTATTGTCTTCATTTATTGAACCTTCTACTGACTCATCATCATTTTTAATACTGGAATCATCATCACTACTTCCACTTGTATTTTTGGCTTTTCGGTTTTTTTTCTCCATATTCACAAGTGTGATACAGAACCGTTTACCTGTATAAAATTACTTGTACAGAAAAAAAACTGTAGTTTAGTCTCTTTGCAGATTCAGCATGCTTTGAAAATTGAACAATTGAAAATTTGAAGTGATTGTGTGCAATTACCTGATAAAATAATTTATCTCCTTTGAAAGTAACCACATTGTTGTTTCTTGTCTTGCCATAACATATGCAAAAATCCTTTACAGAAGTGATGATGATGATCTAATGAGTGTTGAGGAAAATGCATAATAATAATTTTTAAACTTGAAAAGGGGAATGCTGTATGAAAGATGGAAAAGGGTGTCGAAGATAAATAATAGTTTTTTGAGGAGTATTTTGGAATTTTGAGGTGGTTTTTGTCGTTTTTGAATGCGCAATTATATTTGTGGACACGGACTCTTTTTGCTCTTTGTGTGGTGTGGTAGCTGCTTTGCCTTTTTATATAACTTTTTTTACGCATAAAATACAAATTTTGAAGAGAAATGAGGAATAGAATAATAAAATATAATTATGGCAAATTATAAAACAAAACGTTGTAAACAGAGAAAACGTTTGTTGAAAAAGCATTGTTGTTGCTATGATATCAAAATATGTATGTACATATGCAAATTTAAAATCTTCTATGCTGGTGACCATTGAAAGAACCAGAACCAGGCAAAATTCAAACAGCTTTGACGATTGGTTGGACCATTGACCAACTAGACTAATACTTAAGAAGACCAAGGACTCCTATCCTTGCCCTGTATAAAAAATTTTACCACTTTTTGATTTTT